>APFE030144291.1:56238-67973 GCA_000404065.3 Pinus taeda | reverse complement strand
CTGTGCCTCTTTACTCAAGAATCCTACCTTCCTCCCAATCACAGTCAACATTCCCTTGAAGTCAGAAAGCTAGCCTAAAATCATCAACTAAGGTTGAATCCAGATCAACTGAGGTTGAATCTAAAGGAGAGAGCCCTCTCAGATTGCAGGTGGGCTAGAACCTGCAATCAAAAGATTGGTTTGTGGTTACCTCGGCCGTATCCCTAATAGGAGCCTAGGGACAACCTGAGTGATAACAGGGACTTTAAAGGATAACATTCAACATGAGGTTCATATTTGCGAACCCAATTCCTTGGAGAAGGCATTCAAGCTGGAAAGAAAAATTGTAAGCAAAATTATGGCAACAAGAAATCCTACCACTCACAATTATAAAGATGGAAGTTTTGTTGCTCCTAGTCATCCACAACCTTAAAGGTTAACACCAGAACAATTGGAAGAGAAAGGAGAAAACGACCTTTGCCATAGTTGTGATAGAAAATACATTAAAGGTCATAAGTATGCTGAGAAGAAATTATTTTACATTGATTGTGAAGAGGAGGAAGAAAAGGATCAAGAAACGTCAAAAGAAGAGGATATACACTAGGAACCAACCCCAGAGAAAGAAGAAAAGAATCCAACCATATATTGTAATGCATTGGCAGGAATTACCACTCCTCAAACTCTCAAGATAGAAGGACATATGAAGAAGAAAAAGGATAACCTCACTTTCGTGTAGAATCGAATGAAATAATAGGTAGATCAACATCGCAGTGAAATAAGTTTTGATATAGGTGACTATGTATTTTTACGAATACAACTGTACAAAAAAATGTCCCTCAAGCAAGCAAAGAAGGATAATAAATTATCACCAAAGTATTATGGTCCTTACAAGGTGCTGCAAAAGATTGGTACTATGGCATACAAATTGGAGCTTCCTGCATCTTCTCAAGTGCCCCCAATTTTCCATGTTTCATGCTAAAACAAGGTTATAGGTGACAAACTCCCAGTTTAAACAATATTGTCGAAACTTGACGAGGAAAGAAAAATCATATTGGAACCTGAAGCAATCACGGAAACAAGAACCTACTAGCTACGAAATCGATCAATTTCAGAGTATCTCATCAAGTGGAAGAACTTTCCCACTGAAGATTCCACATGGAAGGATGAGAAATTTATACAAAAGAATCCAAAACTACTCAAGCATTGAGGAAAACACTTTTGGAAGGAGAGGGGCATATTAGATTCCTATAATACTAGTGTAACCCCTTATTGTTATTAGTGCAACCCCCTTGTTATATTGTTGTGCCCATGTAGTCCCCATATTGTTATTATTGTGCCCCATAGAAGCCCACTATTGTTATTGTTGTGCCCTTACATTATTATTGTTATGTTAGCTTTGATTATATTATGACCCCTTAGACTCCTATATATAGAAAGCATGTCTTGTCATTTATATCATCCAAGAATTGTTCATTTGTGTAATGTAAAAGAGGTTTCCCCTCGAAGAGGATGATTTTTAAGTCATTGATCTATCTTTTCTATCTTTTTGTGAGTTGGTTTCATAACATGCTCCATGTTCCTCAAATTGTATAACATCATTTCTAGTACTACTACTTGGCGCATTCAAATCAAAGTACCTAGGAAACTACCTTGACTGTATAATAATTACAAAAAATCATGTGAAATTATTCTGCAAAACAAATATTATAACAATAAAAAAATTTACAATACAATTAATATGAATAAATATATATAATGATTCATAAAATATAGATTACCATCGGATGATATTCATTCCCCCCTTGCATAAATCTTGGTGGGAGTAACCACTAGTAAGTTTACATATTTACATTTTTACTCCTACATAAGTGTTGAGGAAAATATAGATAAGGGTGGGAAAAAACTCTTGGTAAATATATTTATTTACATCTTATTCCTATCCATTTTTTATACAAAGACTTGATTAAATTATGGTTGGAGGTAACTGATGTGAAATATGTTATTTACTTCCTTCAAAGCTTAAGAATAAAAACCTAGTACACAAATATTTAAAAATAATGCATGAATATTGCATCCATATACATAAATTATGGCATAAAATATGTGAGGCGGTTATCCACATGGAATTATCTTATGCAAAGGATACAATAAGATCTTCAAGTTATGGTCCAATCAAATGTTTGAAAATTAGTTTTTTTAATAATATTAAACATTATAAGTTGCATTGGTCAATTCTAAACTAATAATGGTCAACAAGCAAATCAATTTCTAGAGTCTTACCTTAGCAGGTACTAATAACATGGTTATGCATATTCAAACAATTTCACCTTTAGCAAGGCAACAATTGAATGGATTGCAAGACACCAAAAAGAGGATCATAATCATGATTTCTTGAGGGATTCAATGTTTTAGCACTAGAAAAAATGTGTTTCCTTAAAAAAAATAATAGAGGTTGCATGAATTGTATTAAACAAAGATTTAACATAAAGTAAAAAACTTAGTGTTTAACCAAATGCATACATTATTCCTCAATATAGAATCCTAGTAAGAAACCCTAAAGGTGATGATGTTCCTTCTACAAATTCAGTTTTCGTCTATAGGTGGCTACGGAATCTCACATATTAGGAATTTTAGTATAGATTTTTTGGTTGAGGGTAGATCCCTACTACAACTTATAGATGATGGGTATGGATTCATCAAAGAAATATCGAGACAGTAGATCATGGATCTTTTGTTGCTCCTAGTCATCCACAACCTAAAAGGTTGACACCAGAACAATTGGAAGAGAAAGGAGAAAACGACCTTTGCCACAGTTGTGATAGCAAATACATTAAAGGTCATAAGTATGCTGAGAAGAAATTATTTTACATTGATTGTGAAGAGGAGGAAGAAAAGGATCAAGAAATGTCAAAAGAAGAGGATATACACTAGGAACCAACCCCAAAGAAAGAAGAAAAGAATCCAACCATATCTTGTAATGCATTGGCAGGAATTACCACTCCTCAAACTCTCAAGATAAAAGGACATATGAAGAAGAAAAAGGGTAACCTCACTTTCGTGTAGAATCGAATGAAATAATAGGTAGATCAACATCGTAGTGAAATAAGTTTTGATATAGGTGAATGAGTATTTTTACGAATACAACTGTACAAAAAAATGTCCCTCAAGCAAGCGAAGAAGGATAATAAATTATCACCAAAGTATTATGGTCCTTACAAGGTGCTGCAAAAGATTGGTACTATGGCATACAAATTGGAGCTTCCTGCATCTTCTTGAGTGCCCCCAATTTTCCATGTTTCATTCTAAAACAAGGTTATAGGTGACAAACTCCCAGTTTAAACAATATTGTCGGAACTTGATGAGGAAGGAAAAATCGTATTGGAAACTGAAGCAATCACGGAAACAAGAACCTACTAGCTACGAAATCGATCAATTTCAGAGTATCTCATCAAGTGGAAGAACTTTCCCACTGAAGATTCCACATGGGAGGATGAGAATTTTATACAAAAGAATCCAGAACTACTCAAGCATTGAGGAAAACACTTTTGGAAGGAGAGGGGCATGTTAGGTTCCTATAATACTAGTGTAACCCCTTATTGTTATTAGTGCAACCCCCTTGTTATATTGTTGTGCCCATGTAGTCCCCATATTGTTATTATTGTGCCCCATAGAAGCCCACTATTGTTATTTTTGTGCCCTTACATTATTATTGTTATGTCGGCTTTGATTATATTATGACCCCTTAGACTCCTATATATAGAAAGCATGTCTTGTCATTTGTATCATCCAAGAATTGTTCATTTGTGTAATGTAAAAGAGGTTTCCCCATGGAAGAGGATGATTTTTAAGTCATTGATCTATCTTTTCTATCTTTTTGTGAGTTGGTTTCATAACACGCTCCATGTTCCTCAAATTGTAGAACATCATTTCTAGTACTACTACTTGGCACATTCAGATCAAAGTACCTAGGAAACTACCTTGACTGTATAATAATTACAAAAAATCATGTGAAATTAGTTTGCAAAACAAATATTATAACAATAAAAAAATTTACAATACAATTAATATGAAGATATATATATAATGATTCATAAAATATAGATTACCATCGGATGATATTCATTCCCCCCTTGCATAAATCTTGGTGGGAGTAACCACTAGTAAGTTTACATTTTTACATTTTTACTCCTACATAAGTGTTGAGGAAAACATAGATAAGGGTGAGAAAAAACTCTTGGTAAATATATTTATTTACATCTTATTCCTATCCATTTTTTATACAAAGACTTGCTTAAATTATGGTTGGAGGTAACTGATGTGAAATATGTTATTTACTTCCTTCAAAGCTTAAGAATAAAAACCTAGTACACAAATATTTAAAAATAATGCATGAATATTGCATCCATATACATAAATTATGGCATAAAATATGTGAGGCGGTTATCCACATGGAATTATCTTATGCAAAGGATACAATAAGATCTTCAAGTTATGGTCCAATCAAATGTTTGAAAATTAATTTTTTAATAATATTAAACATTATAAGTTGCATTGGTCAATTCTAAACTAATAATGGTCAACAAGCAAATCAATTTCTAGAGTCTTACCTTAGTGGGGACTAATAACATGGTTATGCATATTCAAACAATTTCACCTTTAGAAAGGCAACAATTGAAGGGATTGCAAGACACCAAAAAGAGGATCATAATCATGCTTTCTTGAGGGATTCAATGTTTTAGCACTAGAAAAAATGTGTTTCCTTAAAAAAAATAATAGAAGTTGCATGAATTGTATTAAACAAAGATTTAACATAAAGTAAAAAACTTAGTGTTTAACCAAATGCATACATTATTCCTCAATATAGAATCCTAGTAAAAAACCCTAAAGGTGATGATGTTCCTTCTACAAATTCAGTTTTCGTCTGTAGGTAGCTACGGAATCTCACATATTAGGAATTTCAGTATAGATTTTGTGGTTGAGGGTAGATCCCTACTACAACTTATAGATGATGGGTATGGATTCATCAAAGCAATATCGAGACGGTAGATCATGGATCTTTAGGGAGTTGTTTGGTCCCCGACCTCCCCATGCCTCTACATCTTTGATGCAACCATATTTGTGGAGGTGACGTGTTTAGTGAAGATGTTGATAGGAGTTTTTTCTAAAATTATTTTTGTTTTATCAAGTGCTAATGTGGTAAGCATCCTTTTATATGGATGGGGACTGCCCCTTGTTGAGCTAGGTCAGCAAAGCACTCCTCATGATTCGGAAACCATAATCCCTGAGTAGATTTGTGCTAGGAAAGTGTCACGACTATATATATATATATATATATATATATATATATATAATATATATATAATTCAGTATTCTATTCATTAATGAAAAAAGGAGTACATAGATATAAAAAAACTGAGGATCTCACCCTGACAAGGTTTGTTGACCAATGCTAGTTGGGCATTACATACGAGTAAAAAAATACTAAGGGAAGTAGTCCAGAGCTTGGAAGGCCAAAAGAACCAAAATACATGCAAAATATACAAAACACCAGTCACCATGCTTAACCATCTTAAGTAACAGAATTTGGATTGTTTGGCTCAGTGCCTGGGGGGTGGAGGAGGGTGATGTGAACATCTAACATGTTGCTCAAAATGAGCTAGCCAGGTTTCCAGCTTGTCTACCCTTTTAACAAGAAGATTCTTCCCCCACCAAATCACCACCACTCTTTCTCGAAGATGAAATTGAAAATAATGCAACTGATTAATCATCTCCATCTCAACTTCGTGCTCTTCCGTATGAGTACTATCCTGCACCTCCAGAAGCTCCTACAGAGATTTCACTAAATTCCTCTAAGCATTGGACTGACTAAAAGGGCTAACTTTCCTGCGCCCAGTCGTGCCTCTGCTACCGCACTAACTACCACGCCCCTGGATGTTGCCTCCTTAGTTTTGGGCAGCTTGCGATCACTGCTCCCACAACCACCTCATGAGGAACTTCCACAGCCACATCCACCAAACCTTGATACTTTCCTTATCAAATCCCTCGCCCACTTAGGCAACAATGTCGAAAGGGGAACTTTAGTCCTCATGCATCTCGGAGCTAGAATTATTGTGCATGCACTGAGCCAAGCTAAAAACCTCCAAACCTGACTACGGAACATGCCTGCC
Organism: Pinus taeda; assembly: GCA_000404065.3. Taxonomy (NCBI): domain Eukaryota; kingdom Viridiplantae; phylum Streptophyta; class Pinopsida; order Pinales; family Pinaceae; genus Pinus; species Pinus taeda. The sequence goes on along the minus strand of APFE030144291.1, from coordinate 61,827 downwards.
TTATGGTGGCGCACCCCACCCACACTCAAACCCAACAGAAAACCAACCTCGCGACAGTCACCATACAAAAATAAGTCAGAATTGATCAATTTGGTGGCTGAGAAAGCCTACGACAAAATGAGGTACCCTAGGGTCGAATCCCAGCACCAATTTCAGAATAATAAGGATCCAATGGGGCACAGCCAATACCCTTAACCCAGTAGAGACCTGAGCACTGACCACCACCACAAAACAGAAATTCCTAAGTTCCATACGTACACATGCAAGAACTGACACCTCAGTTTGAACTTCCGATGATCCCCAACCAAGCACAAAGCAACCACAGAAACATCATGACCACCCAGCTCCCAAAGTAAAACCTCTCCACACTCAGCACGAGCTAGGACAAATTTGCAGTAGTAGGATTCACTATTTGAACCCAGAGAATAGGAATCAATATCCAAAACTAAATGCACCTCTGAAAAACAAGACTTGACCCATACAGAGACAAACCCAAATTGCCAAGGTAGCAGGACACATAGCAGACACCACAAAAATGATCTCCCGGTCTGAAGAGACTACAAATCATCGTACCCAAAGCGATAAGGGTGGTGGAAAGGCCTACCCATGCAACAAACAATACAAAGCCAATGAAAAAGGACACAAAGCATGAGCCAAACTAGCTTACCTCCCACAAATGGTGAACTATTTTCCCAAAGACACCACGCCCATCAGAATTTCTAGTGCCTCAATCTACAACCCCATTCTACCTCCTCCAAGAGTTGGGTACCCACCCACAGGAAAACACTTGCCACTAAATAATCTATCGTTGCTTCTACATTCTCATAATAATTCAGGCCTCTCGCCACCTTCTGCATTAAGTTTCCAATCTCCCACTGTCATCCCCACATTGCCATATCACATGCATAGGAGAACACAATTAACATAACTAGATACACAATGCGGGAGGGAAGATCATCTGCCTTTCCATCCTTCTGTCGTATGCCCTCCATCATAGCCCATGTGTTAGCGCTTGTACTTGTGTTTCCTCAAGATCTAACACCCCCATTGGGGAGAGGTCACAACTATATTATCCTTTAGGCCCTTTTGGGATACATTCATAGATATTTGCACTTACAGTCTCACGAATGGCACAAATTTACTAGAAAAACCTCACTGCCACTGGATATATGGAGGAAGGGATAAGGTAAATCGAGAGAAATTATAGACTTTTATTAAGGCCTTAAATGTGAGTTCTTTACTTTTCTGGGTCAAGGGTTTAGATTCAGTGGAAAATATGAAGTGGGAAATTGAGAATAGCTTGGGTTACCCTTCAATTATACAACACCTATTTTTTGAAGGAAAGTAGCTCCAGGACCCAATTCAACTACAAAACTAGTCTATTTCAAGAAACTCAATTATATTTATGAATTTGAGGTTGTGTGGGGGTGCTTAGTGAACCAAAAACCTGGGTGAATCTTTCTCCTACAAGGATGTGGCACAAGGAAAGGGCTCAAATCCTCTAGATCCACCATAATACAACCCAAGCCCTTACATTCTAGAACAAATGAAACAAGTGCCTAACATGGAGGTTAATCCTCGAAGGTAAGCCATCTTTTTTCTACACTCTAATCTAGGGTGGTGATTTGAAAGTTCAATGGCTTCTAGCCTAAATATGATGCATTACATCAATGGATATTCTCAACCTGGACTCCAAGTTGTGATATTTATTTATGCTCCAAATGTTTTTTTTATTGTTCAATTTCATAATCAAGAATAATATGAGAAATTTTTGAATCAATGGCCATGGTTTTGGGGAAGAAATGGGCTCTTCATTACCCCTTGGTTCCCTGATTTTGATGCTATAACAATGGTGGTATCAACTATGTCGATATGGGTGAGATTACCAATCCTCCCTCTTCCTTTCTGGCACCACAAGGTTCTAGAGGAAATTGGGAATACTTTGCGATCAGTAAAAAAGATGGAAAGAAGGGTCTATTCACCTTCACTAGAATATGTGTAGAAATAGACCTCAATATAGGTCTTCCAAATTACATTCAGTTGAAACATAAAAAATTCGAGTGGACCCAAGTGTTGGACTATGAAAATACGACATTTAGATGTTGAATTTTCTACCAAACAAGACACTTGCAGAACACATGCCTGTAAGAAAAAAACTCCCTAAAAGGAAAAAACGGCAAGCCTTCAAAGCAAAAGGATGGGAGCCTTTTGATCCCTAACTCTCATAGGAGAGAAGATTAAACTATAGAGAATCCTACAAACCAAGCAGAAGAGGATGCATCATTTAAAAATGGAAACACAACCCATATGCAGAAGGGCACTGAATTAGAAGAAGTTCAAACATCAAAACAACAAAAAGAGGAGGCACTCAACAAAAATGGGATAGGGGGTATAAAGGGAGGATCATGTTTCTAAGAGCTCAGACTCAAACAACGAAGCACACTGCAGACATCAGGAAATGAATTGACAATGGTTCTAGTTGATCCCAACCTAGGGGGTTGGCATTTATTATATATATTTTTCTATTTTTCCTTCTTATTGCTCTAAAGCCAAGAGGTTTTTTTCTTACTGAATGCTTTCATCATATACAATATGTAATTTTGTTCCTCATTTCAAGTTGAATAAAATTACATTTTCTTTACTTGGAATATATATATATATCTATATATATATATATATATATATATAATATATATATATATATATATATATAGATAGATAGATAGATATAGATAATAGATATAGATATAGATATATATGATGCCCTAGTCTATTTGTTCTATTTTTTGGAGGATTTTCTAGCATGTTTTTCAGTGAAATTTGCTCGAAATATGGTAGAAATTTGTTAAAATCACAAGTTTGATTTGTGAACTCAACATAATCTGGGTGCCTCAAGGGTTTTTCGAGGTGTTAAATTCATTTATGCATTCAAAAGTGGATTTTAAACAACAAAGAAATATGATCTAACCAAAAATTGCTTCGTTGGATTTCGACTAGAAACTCCAAAACATAGAATAGTTAGACAACCTCAGTAGGACCAATTGAGTGACCTTTACGTTCTCAAAAAATAGGTGGTGGAAAAGAAATTTTGATTTATTGAGACGTAGAATAAAACTCTTCCTTAAGCCAAGCATGTATTTGGTACATATTGCATTTGAAGATGGTTGTGAACTGCAATACATCACTCTCAAAAGGACCACCACAAAGTTGGAATATTTGACTGCCACTAAAAAAGTATTTGATAAATTTTCTTTAACTTTTTAATACGAATTTCCATTTTTATGAAGAAATGAATATCCAAAGATGAAGATTAGAGTTTGTAACTACTATTTTGTTCCAAAAGATAAACTAGTCATAATCGAATGCTTGCATCTTTTGAAATTTTCATTTAGGAATTCCATTATCTTCTTATGACTTCCAGATTTAAATTTTATTACCATGGATTTATTCTTTTACATAACCAAAAGAATATATGTTATGTTCATAACTCCAGTCATCGATCAAGACTTCTCCATGGTGTGGCCAATATTGACTTCATTTCCCTTCATGTTGTCTTCATGTGTTCCCCTAAGCAATCCCATATTTAGTGTCAAGATTTCATTGGTTAAACCATCTAGCCTTTGAGAGGCTATGCTTTAATATCAATTAATATGTCTCAAAGTTAACTTCTTTATGTTCGTGTATTGCATCTAGAGCTCTCATTTTTCATGTTTGATGCAAGTTGAACTATAAATATTTTTTCAAAAGGTTGATTGAAAGTGATAAATCCCAAGTTGCCACTTGAACTAGGAATCATGTATCACAATGCTATGAACAAATGCCTATCAATATCAAAAAGAACTTACACTCCATAGTATAGGGAGAAGTTGTTACTAAAAAGGGAAGTGAAGATTCAAAAGAATGCTTCAAGCTCCACCCTCTTTTTCCATGCAATGATAGTTTACAAATCATCAATGTGATAATAAAACTATTTGAAGTTGTAGGAGCACCCTTCCCACATCCAAGCCTCAAAACACCCTTCCCACATCCACATCCTAAGACATTCTTCTTATGTCTAAGAATATAGGATAAGGACCTTGTAACTATCAAGGTGAAAAAAGAAGTAATAAGGAGCTCAAAGCAACAAAACCACAATGACAAAGAGCAGAGGGGCACAAGCATTAAAAGAGCCAAAATTGACACTAAGCAAAGAAAGTGATCCAAGAAAAATATTTACAAAAAGACGCACTTTCAAAAGTAAGAAAGTGATAAAGATAGACAAAACAAAAAAAGACATGAATGAAGGAAAAGAATCATAGAAAACAATGGAAAAAGAATTTTGAAAACTTAAATTAGAAAAAGAATATTAAGGAAAAGAAAAACTAATGCATTATAAGAAATTAAATTAAAAAAAAAATAAAACAATTACTTCTTTCAAAATATTCACCTCATTAATTAAAATTTACACAATTATTTAATTTATACATATATAAACAAACATCCATTATGATCATTCACAATAGAGCATTACATCTGGTCATAACCCAAAATCCCAAAATGTTTAATAGGATCCCAAAGTTTTCCTCATCCTTCCAGAGAAATAGAGATATTATACATTTATAAGATATGTTAAATATATATTCAATTAACTTCAAACTCTTAATGATAATTAATGGAATAATAATAATTTTTTATTTTATTATTTTAGATTTTTAAAGTTTTATTACACTTGTTTAGAGAAAAAAAAAGTCAAATTAATTGTTTTTCTAAATTTTAATTAAAATATTATAAAATAAATAAAATGATGGTTAAAATATGACAAAAAAATGATAAATATATATTAATTTATATTTTTTATAACATATTTAAATATTATTTTTATTCTAATTTAATATATAATTCAAGACTTCTAATTAAATATATATATATTAAGGAATGATATAAAGAAAATATAGCATATATTTTTATAGTTTTTTACATAATATATTTTTAATTTATTTGTAAATTCATTTCACAAATATTAATTGATAAGATTTAATAAAATAATATGATCGGATTTGGGTAAATTTATTTCAATGAATATTTAATTAATAAAATTTAATAAATAATAATGATCGTATTGCTATTAATCCTCTGTGATGAGCTAATATAATTTTTACCATATTATTTTAATTTAATTTTGTAAATTCATTTCTACAATATTTAAAATTGATAAGATTTCACAATATATTGACTAATTTCTAGAACATTATATTATTAATTTTAATATTATAAAAATAATAATAATATTAAATTTATTAATATAAGTTTGACCTTGGTCCTAGAATCAAAAATAGTCGTTTTGTAGCTGTTGGAGTCTCTGCTCAGTCTATTTAACATGCTAGGCCAGATCTGTTTCTTCAACTTGTCCTAATGATGAACCACACTAGTTGGTTCGAAACTCGTCGACAAAGGTCTTTTTCATGTGATTTACGCTAAAGCTCTTCTTATAACTATGATCAATCACAGAAGCCTCAATTCTACAATTTATTTCATGATATTTAATTAATAAAATTTAATAAGATAATATGATCGTATTTGCTATTAATCCTCTGTGATGAGCTATATATA
>APFE030144291.1:10612-35302 GCA_000404065.3 Pinus taeda | reverse complement strand
TAAATGTAGATTGCTTGAGATTATTTGAACCTTCTCTAATTGATGATCCTGAAGAGCAGAGTCAATTGCCTTCTATTGATGACCTGCTACCTGAATATATTAATGAATTGCAGGAAGACATAGTGCTAGAAAAGAAGGTGAGGACAACGTGCAGAGGATATGTTGAGTACCTTAGAATTGGACTCAAAGGTTCAAAGCCGAGTAGTGCAAAGTGGATTGAGATTGGGCAAGTGAGACAACAGTACCCTCACTTAGTCGATGCTTGAAAGAAAAACAACTTCTGGTGGTCCAAAATCTCTTTAGTCGGAAGGCCATGATCCGAATTGGATCCATAAAGACTAATCGGAAGAACCATGGCTGTACCAGGTCGGGACAGACTTCAAAGAATTTAGAACATCGGTAAAAAACACCTCTAAACCAGTGGCAGTAGACAGCTAGCGTGGAATGACGAGGACCTCGGTCAAAGTGCACTGACCGAGGCCCATGGAGACTACGCGAGAGGCAAAACTAGCCCCTGGGGAGCCTGGATCAGAAAACAGAGGGAGTTTTTGATGCGCATCGCTGGGCGAAAACCCAAAAAATGGAGAAGCCCTGAGCACTCAGTCGCGTGGGAGCCAGGAAAACCATGGGATAAAAGGCTAAGAGCTAACAGCGGGACCCGCTCCAAAATTGGCGGTATTGATCGGAGGCATCCATGGGTGGTAAGCAGTTTTGTTGAAAGCAGAGCGACTCCACTTTGCGCCCGACGCGTGGCAAGCGGAGGAGAGAGAAAACCTCCGCTCATCATGTGCTAACGGACGAGCAAGTTCACCGCACGACACGAGCAGATGGCGTTGGATCTGGGGGCTCCAGATCTAACGGCTGAGATCGCCCCCGATGAAGAAGAAGAAATTGATGGGGGATTAAGCTGCGATATGAAAGAATTTGAAGTTCGAATTGACCACCAAGGTGGTAAATGTCTCATTCCGTTACGTAACTGAAGAAACGAACCGATGAGGCAAGCTGGCATAGTTCACAGGAGGACAAGTGGCCGCTTCCTGTGAGTCTGATGATGACGCTGAGACAGGGAAATCCAAGCACGGCTATCGCAGGCGTTCCGACAAAGTTGGAAGAGGAATCGAACCGCCATGAGCTCGAGTGGCTTTAAAGCCATAATTAGAGAACAGAAAGGGGACACTGAAGGGGAACACTGAAGACATAAGACAAAGAAGGAAAGAATCAGTGAAGCAAAAAGTAGAAAGGAGACAGAGGGCCAAGCTGACCAAAGGCAACGTTGAGCACCAGAGAGCTTGAGAGATTTGAGCCATCCCTGAGAGGATCTGTTAGACCAGAGAGGTCAAAGAGATGGTAAGGAAAAGAGTCTGTGTACTCTAGTGGTTTGGGGAATCCAAGAACCACCTTGCCAAGCCAATCTGTTTTGGGAGACTCATATTCAGCTCCTTCATTGTAATTCTCTGCTTCAAGACACAATAAAAGAAGGCCACCATTGAGAGCTGGACCAGAGATGTAGCCCTGGGGATTAGGGTGAACAACTTATTAATTTCTTGTGTTCTTGTATTTGCTTACTGTATTTCTCTAATATTTTCCATTTCAAGTGTCTGTGTATTTGCAATCTGATTGATCTGTTGCTTAGATAACATAGATGCAAACACAAACTAATGAGTCTGTAATACCTTCATTTAATAAATCTTTAACTGAGGTGACTCATAGGGTGATTATCAGATCAGGTGAAATGCTTTATCACGAGGATCCGAGATTTTCGAACTGGAAGGCGACCTGTAATAAGATACAATACAATACATCATCATCATATTATTTTCATGATCTAGTTGAGGTGGGCATTCCCATGCTCAGCTTTTATAAATTCATTTTCATGTACATGGAATAGATAACCGTCTGCGGTTGTAGGCTGGTGATTATTTATATGTAGAGTCATCATCCCTTAGCTTGGATGATCATCTGTGCAGCTTTTACGTACATTTGATGTCTTTATTTCCCTGAATATATTGCAACCCAGATGGATGAAACTAGATCCGGGGTCTTCAAACTCATTCAATCTTCACCAAATATACAAATTGATCCATGTGAAAAGATGTTCTGAAGTCGAACATGGAAAGACATCACCTGATTACTAGCCAATGATGTAAGTTGTTAACAGGTGCGAGAGGAATCACCGATAATGATAATGACCCTCAAGGTACTACAGTACAATTCAATGTGGTGTGATATATGATGGTTCGTGTCAAACACCACACAAAAATCTTTCGGTCGAAGGCATTGATGTAAGCCTTGTCGTCGGAAGTGAGAAACTTGCCATTGAGGCATGCAAGCTTCAAAGCACTGAAAGGGTTGTTCCTAAGTCAACTTCTTGGATAATGTGCTGATGTCGACAAGAAGTGACTCGTCGTAGGAGGGCCTTGATGTATCCCACATCTATGACATGATATGAAGCAAATGATTTTCTGGAGGTGAAAACGATATGATGATACAAGGTTCAGGAATAGTGGTCATGAAAAATGGAGAGTGAAGGTATTACAGTGGATGAGGCGTCAGCTGGGTGGTAAAGTCTCTGAATGACTTCTCTTAAACATATCGGTGACACTGAAATGGATTGGTAGTGTTAACCCCAAAAGATGGATGGTACGAAGGACCAATGGTGATATGATCGGTGAATGGAATAACCCAACCTGACTCAATCATGGTGATGGAGTGAAAGTGTCATGTTCAAGAGTGACCTGCTACCAATAAAGTTCTTCAAGTTTTCTTCCCCTTTTCCCCAGTCATTGCTGACTAGTACCTCTTTATTTTTGTCAAGATTGAGGAGGATAACATATGCTTGTTCTATAATTTGCCCTTCGGGAAAACCTGTCACTATGTTTTAGAGAGCCTAGCGATAGTGAAACTCGTTCTTGTCCGGGTGGACAAGTTTGTTGCTATCGTTTTAACGAGTTTAACAACAAAGATAACTCAGTCCTTTTCATGTTTAGAGAGTTTGAAAAGGGATGAAAAGGAAACTCCAATAGTCCTTTTTCGTGGCATAACCCCTTAAGTCCGAAAAAGTATAAAATAATACAAAAGGGATGAATTTTTGATCGTTTTAGTGAGCCGAAAAAGACAAGTGCTTGATCTTTTTGTTTGATAATTCCTCAGGTTCTAAAAGATTAAAATGTACAGGAGGGATGGCGCTTCTCTTTACTTTAACGAGCTGGAAAGGCCAATAGCTCGACAATCTTTTCATATTTAACGAGTCTAAAAAGAGCTTAAAAGAAACTCGTTTTTGAGGAACAAGTGATATTTTTGGGTAGCATCTAGTTCAAGGTAAGTTTGGAACTTCTCAAAACATGTCAGTGAAGAGGGTGGCTAACAGAATCACTTGTCGCAAATGTTCCTCAAAAGGGAAAACATTCAAGTGGAAGTGTATGATCGCCAAAAAATGGAGGTGATGGAATCACACAACTAAGGCTCAAAAGGCTGATAGCAAGGCACTCACGAAGGTCGTTTACGGAAGGCAGGTTTATTTTTTAATGATCTTGAACCTTGTGCCAACATGTGCTTAGTGCTAGGTTTATTTTTTAACGAGGTTGAACTTTGCGGAAACATTGCTTGTGCTAGTCATTTAAATATGTCTCTTGTTAGTAGTTCATTTTTTAATGAGCTTGCACCATCCAAAACTTTGCTCATTTCCTTTCCATGCATACTAGAAATGACCAAACTATAGAGCTAACTACACTAAAGCTAAGAAACTACTGAGCTTAGGTAGGATGGTTTTGTCCTTGGTCGAGGCAAAATCCTTCCTTTGCTTGGTCCGCGCGCTGTAGACAAAGGTGAATGGTGGATTAGACCACTCACCTAACCCAAGAAGTTGAACTAACTACACTAAGCTAAAACACGCTACAAAGCTAACCTAATTGGTCATCTTTTTCTTGCATAAAAAGGGTTGCATGCTCCCAGGTATGAAGAAAAGTAGAGTTTCCAGGTTACCATATGGAAGTCCTTGCATTTAAGTAAGATTGTTTTGTCTGCGGAGCAGACAAAACACTTCCTTGGCTTTGTCCATCGAAATAGACCAAGGTGAATGGTGTGGGTCGGCACTTCCAATCACATAACCTTCGAGGAGATAAATGTTAAAGACTGATCCCAAGTCCTACAAGGAAATGGTGTTTCAGACCAATCATATAACCTACAAGGAAATCTATCTTTTTAGCAGGGTTCTTCTGCTGAAGTAGATCAGGGTGCATGCCCCCTAGACTTCATTGCATTCACCGAACTACTGAGGATGAAATGAAGGTTGAAGAGACATTCTTGATGCGAAGAGATCATTTAGGGATGATGTTTGACTTGTAGCTGTGTTTGAACCAGGAAATGAAAGCTGGTCGATAAGCTGTACCATTCTGCCTTCATGCAAGAAACACATTACTCAGAAGAGTGTGGAAACGATAGCTTCCATGCTATAAACATAGTCACGCCCAAGGAGTATATTGTAATCTAATGGCCCTTGGACTACCATCACGTTCAAATGAATGGTTTTACCTTTCAAAGTTATGGGTAACTTTGGAAGGATCCTTAGCGGTTGACTGGTTCCTTTGTTAAAGCCTGATAAATTTTGATTCTTAGGCAGAAGCGATGGTGAACCAAGCGCTTTCCAAGCAGTTGAGGAAAGGATACTCACTAAAGCCCCTTCATCTATGATGGTGCCAAACACGATCATTTCGTACACTTGTACTATGATCTGGAATGTACGCTAGATGGAAGGCGAGGTCTTGCTAGTTGATTCCAATCGAAGGAAACGACTAGACCGCTCGGAGGAGGTACCAAATAAATGGCTGGATAAACCTCTTGAATTAGGGAACTTTCCTCTTATTGTAAAGGAACGGGCGAATTTCCTCCATTTTCCTTAGACTCTGTATTAACAAAAGAATTTGAACGGTGTCGTTCTCATTCTCTTTGGAAATTGTATCATATGCAGGTAGACCTTCTGAAGGCAAAACTGGGTTGACTGCCATCTCAACCTATTGACTTGGGTTCGACATGGACTCAGAAGGTTTACTTTCAATGATAGAATTTTCGACCAATAATTGATTTGTGTCAGTCAGATTTTCAACTAGCGATGGACTTGGCAAGAGTTTCTTGTATCCAGGCGGAAGTCGCTACTGTGAAGCAGGACAGTTATCCAAGACACTTTTGGCTTCATCCAGAAAAGGACAATGGTGAAGGGCATGATCGCCTTCACACAACCTACAAGGAAATATGGACTTTCCTTTTTGTCCATTGACTTCATTTTCACTAGGTGATGGTGTGCTGTGAACATGATCGACAGAGGTTGATGACACTGGATGGTGCAAACGGGGAGACCATTCTCTCAAGATTCGCGGAAGACAAGGACAATCTCGATGAAAGTGGTCCCCTTTGCAAATTATGCATGGGGATTTGGGTTTGTAAGTTTCAGTGTGCGGATTTTCGCTAGATGATGCATGGTTGCCCCCTTGCTTGACTGAATTCTTCTTCTTCTCCTTCCCTTTCTTCTTCTTCTCAGATACTTGGTTTTTAGTATCACTAGTTTCACCAAGCGAAGAGGAAGAAGGAGAGGGAGAAACAAATGAAGTAGAAGGTAAAGGGACAACTTCAATATCATCTGGTTGCTGATTTGATTATTGAGGAATTACGGTGTTTTGAATGATAGAGGTTGAGAATAGTCATACTAGCAGGCCAATTATGATCCCTGGAAGAGACAATGTAGCCATATATGGAGCACCAATATCTCCAAAAGAAGAGAAAGGACTAGGATTACCCCCAAGGGGAATTCCTTGATTGGTGGACTCCATTACCTCAAGCTAAGATCAGCGAAGGAATAGGGATGTTATTCTAAATTAAATAAATTTTATGACGCTTTGAAACAACTTGCCTTTTCAATTTCTAAGAGTCGAGAAAAAGCTAAAGGTGCCTCTAGTCGCCTTCGATTTTTAATGAGCCTGAAGTGACAAGTGCTCAGATGGACCTTTTATTTTAGGGATTCGAAAAGGAACGAAAGTGATTACTCTGGAAATCTAGACAGAGGGATTACCAAACCAATCACAAAACTCCAATATACACCTTGGTGGTAAATTAAAGAGAAATTCCCAAGGACTTTACGTACGACAGTCAATCTTCTCGAATGCTGTGTTCAGTGCATTGCGATTGATAGGGCGGTAGACATGGCTTCCTAAGGATAAAGGATATCAGCATATTGTGGTCTCCTAATATATACTCGACGATACGAGGAGCACAAGTCCATACTGGCAATTATCATATCAAAGAGGAGGAATCACCCACCTTCATTGAAAACGATAGTTACCAGGTTTTATGACACCGGAACACATCTCTAGCCTAGACTTCTATATGTGTTGCGTTAGGCTCCAAAGCATTTTTATGTTCATTGAGGTTTATTTTAGAGTTGATCTTTCTTAGAAGTTTGCCTTCCAAGGTTCACCGCGTGATGTGGATGTAAAATTCCTAAATATGCAATCTAAAATGATAAACAATCGTTTGTTTTTCTTTTAGCAATTAAAATCCTAGCTACTAAGGAAAGAAAAATACGATTCTTTCAACAGAGAGCAGAGAGCACACACTAAATGCACTTTTCCTAAATCATTTTCTGCATGCAGTCTAAATGCAAATGCACATGCATGTATTTGTTTTTCCGTTTCCTTAATGTGAGAATTCCAAAAAGGGAAACTAAGTACAGATTTGAACTATTTTCTTCAAAGTGACACTTTAGTAATTTCTTTTCAAAATGAAAGAAAGACTAAAACAACACTTTCGATTTCGAATGGAAAACTACTTTCGACACTTCAAATATTGACAATTCAAATCAAATACAATGACAAAAGTAAAATCAACTATCTAGAAGAGGAAGACTTTATGACACTCTTCTTCTTGAATTAAAACGACAGTTACGACACTTTTGAATAAAAAATGACAGTTCGATTAAGCTACTCTTGGCAAAGGAGGACTGTAAATGATGAAAAATGCATAAAAAAAACATTCACAAATCCTAATCAATGGAGGCTGAATAATGTAAAGGAAGAAGGCTTCAACAATGATATACTGATCATAAGCAACAAAACTACTGAATAGAGCTGAAAACAAGGAGAAAAAAACCAAATTCCAAGGAGGAAAATAGTATCATTCAATCATCGCACCTATCCTTAAGGGAACAAGGATGCATCTCACCTGAAACACATGAGAGGTGCGATGCATACAGGCTTCCAGTTACAGATAGTGTGATGGGCCAGGGAATGAAACTGAGTTTGGTTTGTGCTCAAAATTTGCAGCTAAGTTTAGTAATTTGAGCTAAGCTATAATAGACAGTAAAAAAAAAGTACAGGGGTATGATCTTAGGAGGTTATTGAGCTACCACTAGGGCACTTAGGATGTTTGCAAGTCAGATGTTCAATTCATAAACCAACCTGGAGATTGACTGAAGCAGCATTGATCTACTTTGCACTTGCATAGCAAGAGCAGTTCGAAGATTAGTTGGCTTAACTTCAGGCTCCGTCTATAGTTTATAAAGCAAACAACAATAACAAATAAACAAACTAATCGCTCCCCAGTGGAGTCTCCATTTTGTTTGCGGTAAAACTAGTGTCTTTTCGATCTGTTAGTCCCACTAAGACGGGTAGCTATCTTAGAAACAAACAATCAAAGTAACTTGTGATTTCCTTTATGTATGATAGATAGAAGAGAAGTTAACGAGTACCACGTGAAACTTTTCACTTGGATCTTTCTGTTCTCTCTCCCTGATAAACTTGCTACTCCTCCCTCTTGTCCTGCTTAGAGAATACCTGTAGAGGAAGCAATACCCATCAAATCATAGAGATCTATAATACCTATAACAATGCAGAATTGAAATACATTGACCATACATTTGCATTCACAAATACACATTATATGGGAACCAATAACTTAATTATAGTTAGAAGAGAGGATAGCCCATCTGTCTGATCCACCATCATCCTCGCACATGAAAGCTCTTCTTTCACCTCATGGAAAGAAAAGATCACCACAATACAATGTCTCAAAGAGAAACCAAACACACTTCTTACCAATTACAAAATTCTAGCCTCTAGATCTCTCAGATGAGGGATTCCATATATAGATGTCTTGCAAGGGGGTGAGTCCGCTCTGGTTTTGATTAGTGTCATTCATTGATAGTTCTTGGTTCCACTTGGAGATTTCTTTGATCTCTTACTCATCTGGGGAATTCAGAGAGGCAAGTGTCATAGGAGAAGTTTCTAGAATATTCCATGAGCATCCACTTAGCAAACTGTCTCTGCCATTTGTCTCTTCTCGCTCATCACACCCCAGAGAAGGCTCTTTCAGTATGCATTACACTTGGTTAGTGTAGTAGCCAGTATGCATTGCACCTTGACCATGGAGCAGTCAGTATGGTCCAGTTTTGGCCAGTTCTGAGTAGTTTTTTAGGTGGAACTTCTGGGAAATGATGTAATTAGTTGACCATGATCCTTTAGGATATGAAACAATACTTTTAGGGGTTAAAAAGCCCTTGGTTTATCGACATATATGATTGGGGTTGCGGTGCCCAAATATGTCTATAACACCAAGGCCCAAGACAATTACTAAGGTAAGAAGTTTTTTTGGAGCAACCCAATATTGGAGGAAATCCATTGCTAATTTTTCTCTTATAGCCGCTCCTTTGCATGCGTTGACAAGTGTGAAAAAGGTTTTTCAATGGGGAGGCAAACAACAAAAGACCTTTGATGCATTTAAGGAAAATATCAGTACAACTCCAGTACTTGCACTTCGAGACTTGAGATAGTCGTTTGAGATTCAGACTGATGCTAGTGACTACGCTATGGGTGAAATCCTCATGCAACATGGTAAGCCTATATGTTTTCATTTGGAAAATTTTAATGGTGCAATGATTAACTATCCTACATATGACAAGGAATTGTATGCATTGGTGAATAGTGTGAAAAAATGGAAATAATACTTGATGGGTAAGGAAACAATCATTCACACTAATCATCAGCCATTGCAATACTTGCAATCACAATCAAAGTTGCAACAATCAAGGCACTTCTTATGGATGGGTTTTCTTCAACAATTCCACTTGGTAATCAGGTATAAGAAAGGTATCTACACTAAAGTTGCCGATATGCTTTCTAGGCCAATTGTTAGTGCAACTACTTTACTCAAGCATAATTCTGTTTTACATGAAAGTTATATTGAACAATATGCTTTAGATAATGACTTTAAAGATGTTTATACAAGCTTGAGTCAAGGTAACCAAGTAGAGGAATTGGATGATCATTTGCATGATAACTTGTTGTACCATCTTGGCAAGCTTTGTATTCCACAAGGAGATAAAGTTAACATCATAAGAGAGACACGCACTTCTCTTATTACTGGTCATTTCGGTGTAAGTAAGACGGTGGCACATTTACAAAGGTATTGTTATTGGCCTCGTATGCTTGAAAATGTGTCTCGTTTTATTAAAGGATGTTCATTATGTGCAATCAGTAAGCCTAGCAATAGGAAGTTAGGATTGTACACACCACTTTCGATTCCTTCATGACTGTGGGAGAGTGTTTCTATGGATTTTGTAGGAGGCCTTCCATTGTCAAAAACAGGTCATGATTATTTGTATGTAGTTATGGACAGGTTCAACAAAATGTGTATTTTGATGCCATGTGAAAAGCAAGTTATAGCTGAACAAACTACTCATTTATTCTTTCAGAATGTTTGGGTGCATTTTGGATTGCTCACATCCATTGTTAGTGATCGAGATTATCTCTTTGTTGGGAATTTTTGGTCAAACTTGTGGGGATTCATGGACACTAAATTGAAAAAGAGTACAAATTTTCATCCACAAACAGATGGTCAAACAGAAGTGGTGAACAAAACAGTGATACATCTTCTTCATGGGCATTGCAGAAAGCATCCTATGTTGTGGGATGAACATTTGCACTATATTCAACATGCTTACAACCAAGCCAAGCACTCTTCCACTCAAACTTTTCCATTTGAGGCATGCTTGGGATACTTGCCTAAATCTACCTTGGATATTATTTTTGGCAAATATTTTGCTATTGAAGGTCATAATGACATAGACAAAGCAAGAAATTTCATTGAACAAATCCAATGAGTACACTAAAATGTTCAAGAACAACTTGAGAAAATAAAAGGCAAGTACAAAGCAAGGCACGACAAGCATCGTCAACATGACAAGTTCTAAGTTGATGATGAAGTTTGGCTTCACATTAACAAAGAGAGGCTCCAAGGAGAAGGTAAAAAGCTAAAACCAATTAGATATGGCCCATTCAGAATTTTGGAAAAGATTGGTAACAATGCCTTCAGGTTGGATTCTCCCTCATATATGCAAATTTATGTTGTTGTTAATGTTGAGAATTTGAGGTTGTATGAGCCCCCTTTGATTGAAGATCAAGGAGAGAATATTCAAATTCCATCTATTAAAGAATTTTCTCTAGAATTCCTTGATGAGCTTCAGCAAGACACTATACTTGACAACAGAACAAGGATATCAAAAAGGGGGAGTATTGATTATCTTCGAGTGGGGCTCAAGGGTACAAATCCTTTAAAATCCAAATGGATAGAGGTTGGAAAGGTGAGGGAACTATACCCTCACCTGCTGGACAATTGAAAGTGATCATTTTGGGGTCCAAAAGGCTTCCAATGGGGAGGAGTAATCAGGTGCTCAAAATTAGGCTCAAAAATCAATGTGTCAGAATCTCTGTAAACTTAGCTTTAGATTGAAGAGCTCATCATCCTGATTCCAATGGTGTGAACCACACTCAAATTCGAGGTCATATGAAGAAGTTAGAGTAAGTCAAAGTTCAGGTTTGACTTGGACAGATGGCAGGAAAAGATGATGTGGCAGGGGCCTTCTCCGCAGGGCTGATGATTAGTGTGAATGATTGTTTCCTTACCCATCAAGTATTATTTCCATTTTTTCACACTTTTCACCAATGCATACAATTCCTTGTCATATGTAGGATAGTTAATCATTGCACCATTAAAATTTTCCAAATGAAAACATATAGGCTTACCATGTTGCATGAGGATTTAACCCATAGCGTAGTCACTAGCAATGACTAGGATTTCAGTGAATGGGGAAGTGCCAAGTGGCAAGCTGCCATTGCCCCCCGCATTTCGCAAATCACATGTGGCAGGTGGGTCAGTGTTAAAAATCGGCCTCGAAACAAGCCAGGGTGCGATGCGATAATCACACTTTGCAACAGGGCAGGTGGAAAGGCATTAAAGAATCATCCCCCGAGCAGGGAAGGGTTGCGATGTGATAATCCCAATCGCAGATCATAATCACACAGTGCCGAAAATAGAGACACACATATATAAGAGCGTCAATACTCGTCTGGTTGCGAATTGCGAAAGGATCTTGGATGCGATTAGTTAATGAGTTTTGGTTAATAGTTCTGTCAGGTCCGCCATATCGCATTCGCACATCACCCCGCCATGTTCACAAACCATAAGCCCGTCGGTTCTTGTCGATTGCTATTTACGATGGGGCAGTCAGTGCAAACATATTATGAACGTTGTGCGGTGAAATTTTCACTCAGTTAGTGTTTTTTGGAGCTAATTATAGGATCATGCCAGATTTGGAGCAATTTGTGGAGTGAATAGTGGGAAAGCTAGGAGAGGTCATAACTTCTTCAATTTTCCACCAAATTGGATGCAAAAAGGAGGCTAGATGGCCATTTTTGGACATTTTGGACTCATTGGAGTAGGTTGCAAAAGCATTTGAGCATTGTAAACACATCTTTTCACACTTTTGAGCATAATAGAGAGGCCCTAGCCATTGAAAGCTAGACCAAGGAGACGTAGCCCAGGAGGGGTGAACTCCTTTATCATGTTCCTATTGTAATGTGTTTTTGATGTTGTTCTGTACATGTTTATGCTGCTGTTTAGTCTCTTATTTATGTTAGATTTCTCATAAAATTAACATAAAAACTCATCATTTCACTTGCAAAAATTCATGAATCCTTAAGAACAATGAAAACATTTTGTTTCTGATCCAAGGAGGATCTTAGCACAACAATCTAATATTCTAAATCGGATCACTCCCACTAACGCAAATGGTAAATAAATATATGGAAATAACTCTAAATCCAAGAATTCCATTCTCTTTGGCCTTAGTTAACTCGAACTCGTAAAAGTTATGCACTGTAAGTCTGCTAGGGAAGTATGGGTGAAGATCAATCAGAGTCATGAAAGAGGTGATAAAGTTAAGCAGACCAAACTTGAAACCTTTAGAATGAGGTTTGAAAGCTCATAAATGAGTGAAGAAGAAATTATAGTAGAATACTTTCTCAAAGTTGATGAAGTAACCAATATGATTAGAGGACTGGGTGAAGTTGTCAAAGAAGATATAATTGTTCAAAAGGTCTTAAGATATCTACCCATGAGATTTAATGCCAAAGTCTCTACCATTGAAGAGATTGCCAATTTAAAGAATCTCATGATGGATCAACAAATTGGTACTCTCACAACCTTTGAGATGAGAGTAGGAAAATAGAAGTATGAACCCAAGGAGGCAGTGTTCAAAGTGTGCAAGAAGGCCAAGAAGCACAAAGATCTTCAAGGTTGCTCCAGTTATGAATCTCATCAGGGGTTGCTCAATTTGTTAGGAAACCAAAGCGTGGCTCAGGAAAGTATAAAGGGAACCTGTCCTTTAAGTGCCTTGACTGTGGAAGAGTTGGACATTTTTCATCCAAGTTCCCTTACAAAGAAAGGATAGAAAAGGAAGATGATAAAAAATTTAGAAACAAATCTCAAAAGTTTAGAAGAAGAAGTTATCTTAAAAAAAGGGGGCTCTACTCCAAAGAGGATAGCTCAGCACCAGAGTTAGACAATGAAAAATCCTCAGAAGATGATTAGAATGAGTATTTACTCATGGCATTTGGAGCAGATTCTAAGAAACAAAGTATTACAAACTTTGAAGAGGAAGAAGAAGAAGAAGTAGGAGTAGTGGACTTTGAAGGGGAACTCGTAAATGCTCTTGATGAGTCAAAGAAGGCTAGGACAAAGAAAATGAAGCTAAAATAACAACTACAACGTGTTGAAGAAGCTATGTACAACTTAGACAATGAGGAATTTGTTTATAAAAAAGAATAACTCAAAGAATCCATAAAAAAACAAGGACAATTTATCTCTTCTGCTAGAAGAAAGCCAAGGAACCCATGAGAAACTAGAAGAAGAAAACAAACATCTAAAGCAAAAGCTGTTCAAAGTAAAGAAGGAAATGATCTAAAAAACATGCAAAGATGAAATTCTATCTCTGAAAGTCAAATTAGAAGAAGCTAAACAAAAAGAAGAAGTTCTTAATAATTTGATCCATGAATAGGAAGAAAACTATCAGAGTCTTGAGGTAGAAGTTGTCTCTCTCAGAGTGGATCCTGAGATATTGGAGACCAAGAAGGGTATAAATGAAAAGTTGGAAGAAGGAATAAGAAAGCTAGATCAGATCCTAAACATTCAAAGGTCTCCAAAAGACAAAACAAGCATGGGACACTCTAGACAACTGGAATCTTGTATGGGGAAGATGAACTTCAGGTCCACAGGATTTGTGTAACCTTAGAGCCATGCAAAGATGCATCAAGAAAGAATCATTGAAGATAGAAAGGTAACAATCCAAATAGGATCCCATCATTGGAATAAGAATAATTCCAATTTCCCAAAGGAGTCACACCACCAGAGCATTGTCTAACTTAAGGTACTCTCATTTATTTTTCAATATTTCTTATAAATGTCATGTATTTGGACATCAAGTTGTTGATTGTAGAAGGGTCAAAGCTGAAAGAGATGAAAATTTCAAATACAATAAGTATAAGAATTACAGACCTCAAGACTCTCCTCCTAGAGATAGAAATGTTTTCTCTCCCTTGATGGCTGATGTTGAATGCTTTAAGTGTAATAATTTTGGGCACAATGAAAGTGAATACAGAAGTAGGTTTGTGTAACCATCTAAATCCTAGAACACTTGGAAACCAACCTTTTCAAAGGAAAGGGTGAACTGGAAACACAAGTTTGGAAAGAACATGCAATGTGGTCTTGGTTTGTCGGCACATAATCAAGAGAATAGATGGTATGTAGCTAGTGGTTGTTCCAAGAATATTAATGGGGATAAGAGAAAATTCATGTTGCTAAAAGGAAAGGACATAAGGAACAATGTCAGTTTCGGCAACAATGCCCCAACAAGAATTAAGGGTAAGGGCATAGTCAGCCTTGATGAAAAGACTAAATCCCAAAATGTGCTATATGTAGGTGGTCTCAAACAAAACTTGCTTTGTGTAATCCAGATGGGTGATAATGGCTATAATGTAACCTTTCGATCCAAAGATTGTGAGATCTGACATGAAAAGAATGGAAAGCTAGTGGGAAAGGCAATAAGAACTCACAATAATGTATATGTGTTTGATGACTCCAGAGTAAGTTGGTATTTGAGTAAGACAAATGAAACCTGGTTATCGCACAGGAGACTTGGTCATATGAATTTTGACAGTTTGATAAGAATCAACAAGCTGGGAGCTATGATAGGATTTCCAAGATTGTCAAGGCTTGATAATTCAATCTACAAGTCATGTCAATTTGGTAATCATACTAGGACTTATTTCAAGACAAAGGAATTCTAATCATACATATGACTTGAGCTAATTCACACAGATATATGCAAACCAACCAGAACAAAAAGCCCAAGAGGAGAGAGGTAATTCGTGCGGTTTATTGATGATTTTACCAGGGCCACTTGGATCATTCTCTTGAAACAAAAATCAGAAGCGTTTAAACATTTTAAGAAGTTTAAAGCTCAGGTAGAAAATGAGAAAGATCTAAATATCAAATGCTTAAGATCAGACAAAGGAGGAGAATACACTTCAAGAGAGTTTGAAGAATTCTGTGAAGAGCATGGCATAAGAAGGAAATATTTTGTGGCTAGAACTCCACAGCAAAATGGAGTAATTGAGAGAAAGAACAGAACAATCCAAGAGATGGCAAGAGCTATGACAGATGAAGCATAAGTACCTCACACCTTTTGGGGAGACGCAACACAAGAAACAATATACCTATCAAACAGAACACAACTGAGGCCTAACAGTGATAAAACTCCCAATTAGTTGTGGAAGGGAATCCCTACATTAGTAAAACACTAGAAGGTATATGGGAGAAAATGATTTATCAAAAGGAATGATAAAAATCGTGAAAAGTTTGATTCACATGTCGATGAAGATATATTTATTAGGTACTTTGCTCGAAGTAAAGGATACAAGTGCTACAAAAAAAAGACAAAAAAATTTGAAGACTGCATTGGTGTAGTAATAGATGAAATAACACCATAATCTGAGTGCTCCAAAGGAAACATGAAATTATATGGAGAAGAGAATTTATCCATCAAGTCTTCAGACCATGAAGAAATAAAGTCAGATAATGAAGACGTAGGAATGAGCGTAACTCAAAAGCCCAAAACACCTTCCAAGTATGTACATAAAGAACATCCTGAGAGTCAAATTCCTTGACATCAAAGACTTCGTGTCCATACTAGGAGGAAATTGAGCATAAAAATCCTAGTCAGGAAAGTGAGGACAAGTCCTAGGTGAGAGTTATGAATGAAGAACTTGACCATATTGAGAAGAATGACACTTGGGAGCTTGTTACAAGACCCAAAGAGAAAAATGTCATAGGCACAAAATGGGTATTTAAAAATAAGCTAAATGAGCAAGGTCAAGTAATCAGAAACAAGGCACAATTAGTTTGAAAAGGGTATGCTCAGATAGAGGGGATAGATTTTGGGGAAACCTTTACACCGGTGGTTACACTGGAAGTTATCAAAATGTTTCTTTCCTTTGCCAGTCATAAAAAAATCAAGGTATATAAGATGGATGTGAAGTCAATGTTTCTCAATGGGGATATGGAGGAAGAAGTTTACATTGAGCAACCAGAGGGGTTTACCCTCACTAAAGATGAAGGGTTTGTGTGCAAACTGAAAAATGCCTTATATGGACTCAAACATGCCCCCAAAGCCTGATATGTAATACTAGATCAATATCTTCAGCAATAAGGTTTTAAGAAACGCACTGTAGACTACAATCTGTATATAAAACCTGAAGATGATCATCTACTAATTGTGGTAGTGTATGTGAATGACATAATCTTTGGAAACGATATGGAATGATTGGGACAATAATTTGCAAACTGAATGCAAACAAAGTTTGAGATGTCCATGATAGAAGAACTATCATTCTTCTTAGGATTGTAAATTTGTCAAAAAAATATGGGGTATTTATCTCCCAATCTAAATACCTACGATAAACTCTGAAGAAATTTGGACTGGAATATTGTGAGCCAGTTAGCACACCCATGGTTACAAGCTGTCATTTATTCAAAGAAGATGAGACACCGCTGGTAAATCAGATTGACTATAGATCAATGATAGGAAGCCTATTGTATCTCACAATGTTGAGACCAGACATCATGCACACAATGGGTATTTTGGCGAGATTTCAAGCTTGCCCCCATGAAATTCATGTCATCACTGTCAAAAGGATTTTCAAATACCTTTAAGAGACAACAGATGATGGACTATGGTATGATAAAAGCATAGAGTTTAAGTTGAAGGCCTATACTGATGTTGATTAGGGAGGAAATATTGATGACAAGAAGAGCACCTTTGGTGCAACATTGTTTTTGGGAAACTGCTTAGTGTCCTAGCTTAGCAGTACGCAAGACTCCATTTCTTTATCAACTGTTGAATCATAGTAGATTGCAGCTGCCACTTGTTGCTCACAAATTCTATGGATGAAGCAAACCTTGAAGGACATTAGGGTAGAGTTTATTGATCTCATTCCAATCATGTGTGATAATACCAGTGCCATCAATATCTCTAAGAATCCTATCATGCACTCAAATACCAAGCACATTCCTATCAAGTTCCATTTCTTAAGAGAACATGTTGCAGCTAGTGTTGTTCAACTTGAATATGTGGCAACTAAAGACCAACTTGCAGACATCTTTACTAAGCCAATTGCAAGAGAGCCCATTGAGCATCTCAACCAGAAGATAGGGGTTGTGACTCCTCCTCCCAAATGACTTGATTATAATGTATGTTAGCAGCTACTCAGTGTGTGGGATCAATTGAAGAGTAGGCTACAATGGTTTAGGGGGAGTTTTCAAGAGAATACTTTGCCATTGATACCAAAGGGGGAGAAGATTACTGGTGCTCAAGAGAATATAAATGATGAAGAAGATGATGCCAAGGGAATCTTACAGTGTTGCCATCAATGCCAAATGTGGAGATTGTTGGACAATTGGAATTGATGTCAACCAGATTGACATTGAGATCAGAGGTAGCAGATGTTGGCATTGAAGAGTAGGCTATAATGGCTGGGGAGTCCCAAACTTTTATGTATATTATGTCTTAAGATATTAGCTTAGTTTCTCTTGAAAGTGGCATAGTTGGATAGTTCTCGGAAAGAGCTTTCCAACAGTATATTGAAGTCTGAAAATAGGCCTCCTCGATGACAAATAATTGCCAATAAAAGTTTGGTGACCTTAAGTCCATGATAACAAAGTTAAATGTGGCCTTGGGCCAAAGGTGTGACCAAGTTTGGCAGTGGCAAGAGTTGGTGGAACTACTAATAGATCCGCTAAGGGAAGATTTAGGCGGATGTGGCATGGACAACAAAACAACAAAAGCCTTTCTAATTGGCCGTAGGCGAAGCCCACTTGACAGCCTGGCCCGACAGAGGAAGCCAAGTGGTATAACCCTGACGCAAAATTAAGGCACGCACAGTGAATTCCCCAGGAGAGAGGCACCAGGACACCGAGCAGTATAACCCCTATGAAAAATTAAGGTGCATACAACGAATTCCCCAGGAGAGAGGCACCAGGATACCAAGGCAGAGCACAAACAAATGAGGAGTTGAGTGGGATGAAGGTGGCGGTATGGTTGGCAGTGACAACTAATGATAAAGGCATCGAGAGGGCTCCATAGTGACAGAAAATCCCGCAAAGACTTTCTTGGAGGGATATCAAAGAAAAGTGCACTGGAGAGCCGCACTAACTGGGATATAGGCGTCGGGCCATGCGATAACATTTCAAAATCCCTTGATATGAAAGTTGTGTTAGGCCTCGAGGTTCCAGAAGGTGGTTTCCCATGCAGTCAATTTCATAGATCAATAGTGGATAACCACTTCGGGACCATGTTTTTGGGAAAACCAGTGTCTTTTCGATCGACTAGCCCTGTAGTTTTGGCAGCTACCCTAGAAACAATAGTTTAAAGTAATTCAACGATTTCTTCTATGCACAATAGATAAGAGAAAGATGAGTGGACCAACCTGGAACTTCCGCTTAATCCTTTGCTCGATCTTTCTCCCCCTTGACAGAAATTGCAACTCCTCTCCGTACTTATCCCACTTGAAGAGTACCTATAGAAACGCAGTATCAAAGAACCATCAAAGCATCTTGATCTATTGTAACATAAACACTACAGAATCAGATGTATAATGAACATACAATGGCATCCACAAATAATAACATTCACAAGTGCACAATTATATGGAAGAAAACTTGAAGAACTTTATTAAATAGAAGGGAGAATTACAACCCAGTTGTCTGATCCAGAATCATCCTCCCAACGTCAATCCCTCTTCACCTCATGAAATAGCAAGATCACACCAACAATACAATGCTCTTATCTCAAACACAAACTATCAACACTTCCTTGCAATTCACAATATTCCAGCCTCTAGATCTCTCAGATGAGGGATCCATTTATAGATGTGTGCAAGGGTGTGAGTCATCTTTGGGTTTTTGATTAGTGTCATTCCACTTTTTGTAACTGGTTCCACTTGGAGATTTCTTGGATCTCTTACTCATCCTGGGGCGAATTCAGAGAGGCAAGTGTCATAGGAGAAGTTTCTAGAAGATTCCATGAGCATCCACTTAGCAAATTGTCTCGAACATTTGTCCATCCTCGTTCATTGCACCCTACAGAAGGCCTTATCAGTATGCATTGCACATGGCTAGTGTAGAAGTCAGTATGCATCGCACCTTGAGAATGGAGCAGTCAGTATGGTCCAGTTTAGGCCAATTCTGGATGGTTTTTTAGGTGGAACTTTTGAGGAATGATGTAATCAAATGACCATGTTATTTTAGGGTATGAAACAACACTTTTAGGGGTTGAAGAGCCCTAGATTATCGACATATAAGATTGGGGTTGAAGTGCCCAAATATGTCTATAATAGACCACTCCTCCTAATACCACAAACCACAATGGAGTGATGTCGAGGTTGGTTTCTTGAGCCCAATGGTTTTTGATTAACAAAGGAAATTGCTTGCAAAACCAAAGTCTCGGGGACCCTTTCTCTCTCCTATGACACAACAAGCGGAAACATTTGATTGGCTCTCAGGAGATGGTGGTGGCAGATGTTGTTAGCATGATGTAACTGTATATAGGACACGTGGTAGGAAAATTCAATGTTTTTAGGTGGCCTAATGGGGCAAATCTGGGTGACACGTGTCACCACTCAGGAGGCACCATGTGGGGTTGATGACATTAGCATGATGTCATCCCACTGGTTGGAGCTTGACGATGTTTTTAGGTGCAAAAAGTTGAAGCGCAGGGCAGTGGGCGTCGGGACACGTTAGTTAGACAACTCATCCCAGTGGGGCCTTTGATTGGCTAGTGAAAATGTTGGGACACTGAGGATTGATAAGCAATCTTGTGGTAGAGTGATAATAAATGAGAATGAGGTCAGGCAGTCCCCATGGGACACGTCAATGCGACGACATGGCCTCGACGGGTGTATAAATTGGCATAGTATTAATGTGCAGGGATAGAAAGGGTTATGGGCTAAGCGTTGACCCTTGGTAATTTCGCGTAGAAATAAGATCAAGGGTGGGACAAAATGACTAAAGGGAAAGATAAAAATTTCGGGCTTAGGAGCTCTGACCTTCGTGCCAGGTCTTTGTCATTTCACATAGAAATGAGACTAATGGTGCAAAGCCATTAATAAATGAAAATAAGCCCTTGAAGGCCTTAAACATGCTAAGTACATGAAGGCTTGAGCCAGTGGTCACAAAACCTGGTTCCATGGTGGGAAAACAAGTATAGGTGCTAGGAAAAGGAGTTAAAGGTCAAAATCGACAGAATTGGAAGCACTGCTAATGGAAAGCCTTTGGGTTTTGGATGAATGGGTCGACAATTGTCAATTGACAATGGAAGTCAATGAAATTTCCAAGAGATCTGGTTCAAGCTAGTTAAGGACCACAATGTGCAGGAGCAATTTAATGGAGCTTGTTGTGAAATAGAGTTGGCCATCCCTGAGCTTCATTGCAAGCTATGATGAATTAAATGGAAAGGATGGCAGGTTGTATTGTTCTCCTCTAGTCGTATGCGCATTAAAGAGAAACAAAGGAGAACCAACGGATGAACAAACGATGGATGCAAATAGATGTGCTCACGAATAGACAATCATGCAAATACGTGTTCATGGACGGATGGACGAACATGCACTTCTCGTGAGTGGACGAATCTGTCAAGCTTACCAACATACAAGCATGGAGCAACATGCGAATGCAACATTAAGTGAAACCAACGACCATCAAAGACTCCACGCATGTTGCCATGCATAGGTGAAGTTGTGACACACCATGAGGAAATCCATGACCCAACAACGTTGCAACTCGACATGCACACGAGCAGCACCACAAATGTACCAGCACTGTCATGTCAAGTCTTGTCAGGAGTCATGTCATCCAAATCTCTATTGTGGGCCATACTATCAATCAATGTAATGTAACATGGAAGTCCAAGAGACCCCTTGTTGTATGAAGAGTCATGTAAAGTTGAAAAGTCATGGAAGTCAAATAGTCATGAGGGTAGTCGAACAACCACAAGGGTCAGTTTCATCCTTGGATATAAATACCCCTTCATTTGTACATGCAAATGAATTTTCACCTCATCTCCTCCCACAAAGCCTTGAGAGTCTGTAATCTCTTCTTTGAGTAAGTAGTGGCTCCAATGCCCTAGCCATGGGGTTAGTGATGTATGGTGTAACGGTGTGTCTTGGAACTTTTGCTTAGTTCAGAAGCCTACTAACACGCCAACACGTTTTCAAACATGTATTGTAACTGTCTTAAGACTGATCTTGAACACTTGTAATGCATGTTTCTTTAACCTATGCTTAACACTTGAACTCATTCACTTGTTTTAATACATATATATTAATGAAAATGTGTTGTATATGATGTTAACTATGTCCTGTTATGTTGGTTACTGTGGTGAAGTAAAATTATAAGTGCAGACACGAATGAATTCCTATAGTCCAATGATGGGTCTAACCACAAAAAATACATTCTATGGAAGATTTCCTTAGGTTATAATCAATCAAGAGGGCCTACCTCTTGGTCGCTTATCCTACTTGAAGATGTTCTCACTTGCTCGCTCTAGTAATCTCTCGCTTCCTTCTTCAAGCTCCCGAAACAAGTAAACAATGACAACACACAAACATAATAATAGACAAATTGCAATTCAACCTACTTAACAAGTCAAGAAACATTAAGCCATGAATATGTAATATTAAAAAACATGTAGAAAATCAATTGATAGTTGCATATATTAATATCAAAGAGAGATTACAACCATTCGTCTTGACCCTGCAGTCTTCCTCTGATAAGACTAGGTTCCCACACACTTTTGCTAGCATTCCATGATGGATTCAAACAAAAATAGTTTTAAAGCTCTTCCCTTTAGGATTCACTCCAAACCAAAACACACTTCTCCCTCACACAACTAGATAGCTACAACTAGTAATAGCTTGCTTGTCTACTCCAAACCAAAATATTATCGACACTCAACCAAAAACTCTACAACTAAACACTAGTTTTTGCTTGGGAAGAAGGGAGGTTTATATAGGAAATATGGATGGGAGATGGATCCTCTTCTCATGGGAGAAGGACTTATCCCTTGAGGTAGTTCCATCATTATAGGGGAAAGGATCCCAAACTATCATCCTCGACCCCATCCGGCCAAACCGTTTACCAGACTTTTGTTGCGAAGCTTCTAGAGCTGGAAGCTTTTGGCTCTACTTATAAAAAAATTTCCATAACAAGACCAGCATGACTGAAACACAGCTCGGTCACTTTGGTCGGTGTGAGGAGTAGTGCTAATCTTTGCACAACAGCATGGGGGAGACAAAGGCTATTAGTGGCGGTCTTGTAAACTGGGAAAAACAAAAGTTTGAGGGGAAATGGTGCAAAAGGGAATTGATCTGATCATGAAGAGGGACACAATGGGAGTTTCTTCATGAAGGCAAAGCATGCGGAGGTTCACTGTAGAGGTCCTCCAGGATCAAGGAATAGGGAGTACAAAGACAATGATAAAATGCTGTGTGACAGATGCCCCCTAAAGCGTGAAGGTCAAACTGGAGTGAGGAATGAAATGCTTTATAAATTAGTGCGGGGAACCACTCTGCCATCGGAAAACCTACAAGCAAGTACGTATACATATACATGAACTGAGATCTCTATCAAATGATACATGAATCATGGCATGGACGCAACCATCTAGAGAATGATCATGTAAATGGATCCAGGTATGGGCGCAACCATCCGTCAAAGAGGATCATAACGAAACCGCAATATGGTCACAACCATCCAATAATGAGAAGGAACACATATGATAACTCATGGTCTGGTCGCAGCTAGCCATCTAAAAGAGACATGCATATCATCATAACCATTTCACACCACTTTGAAACCTAGACTTTTGTCATTTGAGTCGAGGGTCTTGTGCTCCAACACGACCCAATCAAAGTACAGATCCTAGCATGGGAATAGATGTGTTGACGTCGAACATGCTGGAAAGTCGCTTGATTACCAGACAATGATGTAAACTGTTAACAAGTGCGAGAGAAACCACCAATAATGACAATGGTCCTCAAGGTACTATCAACACAATCCATGAAATGTGAATATAGGAACTAAAGTCAAACACCCGTGAAATCACTTGATCGAAAGCCAATGATGTGAACTTGTCGTTGAGTGCGAAGAACTTGCCATTAGGGCATGCAAGCTCTAAGGTACTGGAAGGGAGTCTCTCAATCAACTTCCCGGATAATGAGTTGAATTCGACAGAAAGAAAACGTGTCTAAGGAGGGCCATAATGAATCTCACATCATCGACGCGAGACGAGAGGATGCAAAATGATTTTGGATGGTACAGAGAATCAGGGGTAAGTGTAACTACAGAAGGACAAATCTTGAACACATCGGTGACACAACTGGAAGTTTAGCATCTTTTTGATCCATGGGATTGGTGGTCATGATGATGTGGCAGAGATCGAATGGAAGGCAAAAATGAACAGCCCAAACCCAGGAAGGTCAACGATGCAAAGGAGGATGTCCCAACCCGACACGAAGCAAAGAGTGTCATGTTCAAGAGTAAGATGCTGACACGACTTGATAGATTTCAAAATATTCCCCCACCATTTTTGGCAAGTACCCCAATTATTTTTTAATCGCAAGCTTGAAGGGGATGGCATATGCTTGCACTGTAAGTTCATCCTTCGGATGAATCTGACCTAGTAAGTTTAACGAGCCCTAGGAAGGAGAAGCTCATGTTCATCATGGTGATGAATCCGATGTCGTTTAATAGTTTGACGAGTTCGACAAAGGTGTAACTCAACATCTTTTTCATGTTTAGAGATTTTGAAAAAGACACGTAAAAGAAATCTCCACATGATCCCTTTTCGTATATTTGTGTCTCTTGAGCCTGAAAAGGTAGAAAACAATACTTGAGATAACCGCTTGACCTTTTCAGTAAAGGAGTACCTTTTTCGTAAATAGTGCCTCCCAGCCTGAAAAAGGGGTAAACTTTTACTAGGTGCATGACGTTTCACATCCATTAACGAGTTTGAAATGACAAGGGCTCGACCATGTTTTCACTTTTAAAGGGTCAGAAAAGAGCTGAAAGTGGACCCCCCATTTTTATTTTCTTTAACAAGTCAAAAAGGGAAAAAAGTTACTCGGCTATCTTTTCATATAAGTTTAACGAGTCGAGAAAAGAGCTAAAACGTGACTCATCATCATTGTCAAACATCCATCACCTGTTGCTGCACAGGTAGGGCAAAGTGTATTATCGAGTCCTTGAGGTCAAAATATTTACAAAACCTGATATTTTCATGAAATAATGAATAAAAAGGGGAAAAGTAAATATATTTTTACCATTTACCATTTTACCCTCGCTGTGAAGACTTTTTACCCACTTTTTCCCTAATCGTTCCAGAGTAGATTATGGGAGATCCAAGAGGTCAATCGATGAGCCTGTTGAAAAGTGTGCAATAAGAAATGCTAAATTTAGAATGTGCTAAAAATAGAACTCCTAAAAATAACAGTTTGGCCAGTGAGGTCATTGGCCACCTTGGGTGAGAGGTGAAATTGCTAAAAATAGAAGGTTCTAAAAATAGAATTTCTGGGTCCCTTCCTATTTATAGCAATCCCTGGTCTATCTATAGGAAGTAAAATTGAATTTGGTCTTAACAATAGTTTAAAATATTAACTGATTAATCTCCATGAGTTAAGCAGTTATAAAAATTAAACTTGAAGTCTTTGTGAGAACATGCAATTAGTTGTCCCATTGATTGAGGAATTTATCCTTTATTCT
>APFE030144291.1:0-10223 GCA_000404065.3 Pinus taeda | reverse complement strand
TTGTTAAAATAATAAAATATAGTTTTTTAATGCTTGCATGCATGTGACAACTATTATTTTAGATAACTGAGTATTTGCTCATGGATAACTGATGCATGGCAGTTTAGAGAGAGACCCAGTTGAGATCAGATGAGGGACAATGTATTATCAGATGCTTGGATCTTCCTATGCAATATTCCTTGCATGCAGGAGGAACTAGAGTCCTCAAGGATTGCGTAGTAGGACCTGAGGTTGACAACAGGTATGATCCGGGGCTAATTCACATATGTTTGTAATTGGACCCCAATCAAAATTGTGCAAGGAAATAATGGATTGGAGGACTTGTGGCCTATATATTGAGGTCAAGTGAGTCTATGATCTTCATCTTTTGATTGCAGAGAGTACATAATAGCTCTTGAGATGATATTTTTTGTAAACAGAAGAGGATTTCCACTTGATTGATAATACAGTGTTGGGGCTTTATGCTGGTGCTTTCCCCAGTGATATATCTTGTGTTATGTGTGATTACTTCTCTTGATTAGTTATATGTGTTTATGCTTGATGTTGCTCATGAAATCGATTTTGCTTCTGCTTAATGTTTTGTGGAAGTAGATCAAGTATTATGCTTTCGGAAATTGCATATATCAGTTTGATCTATAGGTGAAATTTCTACATGGTATCAGAGCACAGGTAATCAAGCAAGGAATAATATACAAGCAAGAGAAATAAAGTCGAAGTTTATTATTCGGGATATAGATATCTAGTTCTCATCACAATTCAGATTTCATCCAGATGGCCTTCATTGGTTTGAGGCTTGAGTATGCCCTTGATGGCAGCTCAAACTACACAACTTGGAAGGTTCGCAGGGATGTAGTATTGGAAGATAATGGCATTAAGGTCTTCATTGATCAAGATGTCCCTAATCCTACTGATGCTACTCAGGTTGCAGACTGGAAGAAGAATGTGGCTAGAGCTAGGAGAATCATCCAAGAGGGAGTTCAAGATCACATAGTCTCGAGCCTCCATGGGAAGGAGACTCCGTTTGCAATGTGGAAAACATTGAAATATTTATATTAGAATAGCAGTGATTAGAGGAAGCCGGCACTGAAGGACAAGCTTCGAAAGATCAAGTGTGAAAAGGGTAACACGATCACTACATTCTTGAACAAGCTCACTGACTGCAGAGATGAGCTTGCAAGCATAGGGATCACTACCGCTAATGATGATATAGTGAGTCCAACACTCCTTGGCCTTCCTAAGAGCTGGCATAGCTACCAGGACTCAATGAGTGGAAGGGAAAAACTGCCAGATTGGGAATGACTATGGTCGGATTTGATGCAGGAGGAGATCAGACGGAACACCAAAGATGGAGCTTCTTCATCGAAACATGATGATGAAGAGAACTTGGCTTTAACATCTAAAGCTAAGAAAGGGAAAGGGAAGGCATCCCAATCCAAGTCTTCTCAAGGAAGGAAGAAGTTTGATAAGTCGAAGGTGAGATGCTTTCATAGTCATGAGTTGGGTCACTATGCTACTAGTTGCCCAAGGAAGAACTCCAAGAAAGGTTGCTCCAAGGAATTTGATGGTGATGCTCTAGCTTCACAATTTGAGATGGATTTCTCACTTATTGCATGCATGGTTTCATCTAACATGGGATGTGTTTGGTACTTGGACAATGGAGCTTCTTTCCACATGTCAGGTGACAAGACTATTTTCAGCGCTTTGGAGGGGAAGAATCTCTAGATACAGATCGAGATGGGTGATGACGGAAAGTACCATGTCTCAGGTGAAGGTACGGTTGTGTTTCAGAGGGATGATGGTTCTCCCCTTTCTCTTTCTAATGTTATGTATGTACCAGGGCTGAAAAAGAATCTTGTGTCTATTGCTATGCTTGAGGATAAAGGCTATGATGTAGTCTTTAGTTTTGGAAAGGTTTTCCTAAGGCATATTGGCATCGGACAGACCAAACAGATAGGGGTTCGAGTTAAGAATCTCTATAAGTTACATGTAGAAGACTGCGTTGCTTTGAGTTCAAAAGTAGAAGTGATGCATGGCCAAGATATTGGCGAGTTATGGCATAAGAGACTAGGCCACTTGCATCATGGGGCCTTGAAGATCATGCAACAAATTTCTACCGAATTACCCAAGTGCAAGCTAGAGCAAATGAGCACATGCAAAGGTTGCACTTTGGGTAAGTATGCAAAATTTTCATTTCATGATCAGGATGGTAGAGCAGGAGCAGTTATGGAGTGAGTTCATTTAGATGTATGCGGGCCCTTCTCTACAGCCTCCATCGCAAAGCAAACGTATTATGTTATTTTTGTTGATGATTTTTCTCGTAGATGTTGGATCTACTTCATGCAAAAGAAGGATCAAACCTTCTTGAAGTTTTGTGAGTTCAAAGCTTTGGCAGAGAAAGAATCAGGGATGAAAGTAAAGGCTTTGCGATGTGATAACAGTGGAGAGTATATTTCCTAGTAGTTTAAGGAATTCTGTGCTTCAGACGGAATTAAACGGGAACTCTCGACACCTCATAATCCACAATAGAATGGGGTGGCCGAAAGGAAGAACAGATCTATTGTGGGTGTAGCTCGATCGATGTTGCATGACCAAGGCCTACCACTTCATCTGTGGGCTGAGGCATGCAATACAACAATATATCTTCATAATAGAAGTCCTCATCATATTTTGGTGATGAAGACACCTATGGAAGCTTTTTCAGGGAAGAGACCAGATGTGAGTCACTTCCGCATATTTTAATCACCAGTCTTCTGTCATGTGACCAAAGATTCTCAGAAGAAGCTAGACCCAACAACTGAGTTGGGAATACTTGTGGGGTACACAGATACACCTCACAACTATCGTGTGTTTCTGCTTGCCAGTCAGAGGACCGTAGTGTGTAGGGATCTAAAGTTCGATGAGTAGCAAGCCATGTGAGTATCACTTGAGAGGGAGCTCAAGTTGCATGGTGATGATGAGGAACTATTAGTTCCTAAAGAGGAGGAGCCTGCTGATGATGTAGATTAGCTGCATGCAGAGATTCCAGTAGTGGAGATCACCATTGCTGGAGAGTCTTCCAAAGATGGGTGGAAACGCTCACAGGAAGCTGACAGATTGATGCAAGATGCGAGAGAGAATGTGGGGCAACCATCCTCTCAGTGTAGACAGAGGAGATCTCCCGATAGATACACTGGCTACACGGCCTTGGTTGGAGAGTGTGTAGTGACCGAGCATTCTTCTTTTGAGGAGGCAGTGTAGCAGCCAGTTTGGGTTGATGCGATGGTAGATGAGTATGATTCTATCATGTGGAACAATGTGTGGGATGTTGTCCCTAGATCAGGGGACAAGTCAGTGGTTACTTCCCGATGGCTTTACAAGGTAAAGTAGGAAGCAGATGGTAGTATTGAGAAACACAAGGTAGGGTTTGTTGCCCGTGGTTTTTCACAGGTTGAGGGGATTTAATATGATTATACCTTTGCTCCTGTTGTAAGGCACTCATCGATTAGGTCGATTCTAGCACTATCAACACAGATGGGTTGGCAGATCCATCAGATGGATGTGAAGATGACATTCCTCAATGGGGAGATTGAGGAATAGGTATACATAGAGCAGCCAGAGGGATTTGAGACCTTTGATCATGAGTCACATGTGTGTCGGCTAAAGCAAGCATTGTATGGGCTGAAGCAAGCACCCCGTGCTTGGTATACCAGGATCAACAACTATTTCACTGGGTTGGGCTTCACTAAGAGTGAAGCAGATGCGAACCTCTACTACATCATTGTAGATGGTTAGCTATTGATTATTGTACTTTATGTCAATGATTTGGTTTTGACAGGAGATGATCAGTTGATCAAGTCTTGCAAGGAGGATCTTGCAAGAGAGTTTGAGATGAAGGACATGGGCCTCATACACTACTTTCTAGGCATGTAGGTGTGGTAGAGAGATGGGGAAGTATCTGTGTCTGAAGGCAAGTATGCCAATGAGATACTCAAGTGCTTCCACATGGAGATGTGCGAGCCCATGGAGATTCCTCTAGCAGGTAACTGGAGGAAGGAGGATGCTACTTCAAGTGAGGTAGTAGATGCTACTGTTTATAGGCAGCTTGTGGGTTCACTCATGTATTTGGTGAACACACGACCAGATTTGTGCTTTGCGGTGAACCAGCTGAGTCAAGCTATGGTTCAACTAACCAAGTTATTTTGGAAGGTGACAAAGCATGTGCTGTGATATATCAGAGGCACTACTTAGTATGGATTATGGTACAGGTAGACAAAGGGAGTGAAGCTCCAAGGCTTCACGGATGCAGATTGGGCAGGTAGTCCATCAGACAGGAAGAGCACTTCTGGAGGAATCTTCAATCTTGGGTCAGCTGCGGTTTCTTGGTATAGCAGGAAACAGAGGTTAGTTGCACTTAGCACAGTGGAGGCAGAGTACATGGTAGCTAGTCAGGCTACATGTGAGGCCATCTGGATTCAGAAGATTCTAGTGGGATTGTTTGGTTAGATGATGGATCCTATAGTGATATATCGTGATAATTAGAGTTTCATTAAACTATCTGAGAATCCAGTGTTTCATGACAGGTCCAAGCATATAGATATCCGCTATCATCATCTATGGGATTATGTGGTCAAGAGGATCATGATGTTGCAATAGATTTTGACCGAGGAACATGATGCAGATATTTTGACAAAGGAATTGTCAAAAGGCAAGTTTGAGTTCCACAAAGACAGGATCGGGGTTGCTCATAATCCCCTTCTTGTTGAGAGGGAGTGTTGAAAAGTGTGGAACAAGAAATGCTAAATTTAGAATGTGCTAAAAATAGAACTCCTAAAAATAGTAGTTTGGCCAGTGAGGTCATTGGCCACCTTGGGTGAGAGGTGAAACTGCTAAAAATAGAAAGTTCTAAAAATAGCATTTCTATGTCCCTTTCTATTTATAGCAGTCCCTGGTCTATCTATAGGAAGTAAAATCGAATTTGGTCTTAACGGCAGTTTAACATATTAACTGATTAATCTCCATGAGTTAATTAGTTGTAAAAACTAAACTTGAAGTCTTTGTGAGAATATGAAATTAGTTGTGCCACTGATTGAGGAATTAAGTATGAGTTCTACAATGAGAGAATCAGTTGACTTAGTTCTAACTAGTCAAGTCCAGTTAGATTATTTTAACAAGTTGTTAAAATAATAAAATATAGTTTGTTAATGCTTGCATGCATGTGACAACTATTATTTTAGATAACTGAGTATTTTCGTATGGATAACTGATGCATGGCAGTTCAGATAGAGACCCAATTGAGATCAGATGAGGGACAATGTACTATCAGATGCTTGGATCTTCCTATGGAATATTCCTTGCATGCGGGAGGAACTAGAGTCCTCAAGGATTGCGTAGTAGGACCCGAGGTTGACAGCAAGTATGATATGGGGCCAATTCACATATGTTTTTAATTGGACCCCAATCAAAATTGTGTAAGGAAATATGGGATTGGAGGATTTGTGGCCTATATATTGAGGCCTAGTGAGTCTATGATCTTCATCTTTTGATTGTAGAGAGTACAGGATAGCTCTTGAGCTGATATTTTTTGTAAACAGAAGAGGATTTCCACTTGATTGATAATACAGTGTTGGGGCTTTATGCTGGTTCTTTCCCTAGTGATATATCTTTTGTTATGTGTGATTATTTCTCTTGATAGGTTATATGTGTTTATGCTTGATGTTGCTCATGAAATTGATTTTTCTTCCACTTAATGTTTTGTAGAAGTAGATCAAGTATTATGCTTTAGGAAATTGCATATATCAGTTTGATCTACAGGTGAAATTTGTACAGAGCTGCCAGTTCTAGGTAACAGGCGAAGCCCTAAGCTCCATTTCCATGCTATTTATTTATGATTTTAGCCATTTTTTTGGATTTTTAGGGAGATTTTTGAAAATAATTTTCGCCCTTAGTCGGTGCGATTTCCGAGCACGGAATCACGCTGGTCGAGGGTGATTAATAAATCCATCTGCGCCGATCAGTGCAACTATTTCTAAAACAGGCGTGCTGGTGATGTGAATACGTAAAAACCCTATGTTCTCAAAAAATGACCATTTAAACTTGAATTTTATGTGCTAAGGATGATTATTGACTCAAATTAATGGCTTTTGCAGGAGAGAATCACTGAAAATGGTGGATTGGAAGGAACAAGAAGATGAAGATGTTGACATTGAATGACCCAAACTGCCTGGAGGCTTTGAGGGCTTGCAATCTCCTCAAGTTATTCCCTACGCCAGGGATGCGGGCCCAACCTGAGTTGCTTCGATACCTGATAAGCCTTTAGGACATTCATCGGGAGATTTTTATCTTTGGTGACTAGGAGTTGGAGTTGGAAACTTCAGATATTTACTTCATCACTGGATTGTCTCACAGAGGTGAGCTAGTGAACTTGTATGGGTCACGTCCGATCGGGGCAAGCATATCTTCCTTGCTTGTCGAGCACTACCCTAAGGCCATGACATCCAAGAGTGGGAAGATAGAGATTTCCAGTGTGTGGGATTTGAAACTGAGTGTGCTTCTGTTGACTATCAACAGAGTGGTAGGGTCCCATGCGGAACATGAGACTAACAAGTTGAATTTCCTTTATGATATTGATTGCACAACTCCTATGATCTTCAACTCAGTAGAGGCCATGAAAACGAACTTCAAGCACTAGTTGTCCAAAGCCAAGGCAGGGAATCTAAAGCAATTTTGCTTCAGATCTGTAGTTGTGACCTTCTTCCTAGAACGAGTACCACTGTTCCAATATCAACTGACTGAGGTGGATCCTCCTATGTCACGCGATCTGCGGATGGCTCTCTGGAGTCGTTTGATGCCCAGGATCACTAGGGTCAGCATATATCATACCGACCTACATTCTTTTCATGGCTACGATGATAGAAGATCGTCGTGGAGGACTGGCCATACAACGACACTGATTTCCTTAGAGATCCATATATGCACTGATTTAATTATTTTTGGTATATATGTGCTTATAACATTTCTCTTGTTAATGAAGATGGACTAGAGTGGCTAGCTGGGATGTCCCTAATAGCCAAGCGCGTCCCCTGCCCTATCGATGTTGTCGCCCCTTATAAGGAAGGGAGAGACAATGAGGAGGAGATCACGAGGAACCTTGAGGGGTTAACTCATGGTATCCCGGAGTATGCTCGGATAAGGGACATGCCACGTGGGTACTAGAGACACATGGCGGGAGTCTCAGATCGGATCTGCTGATTTCTAAGTTGTGTTGCACAAGCTGTCTCATGCTACCATGATCACCATGCTAATTAGTTCCTAGGCCCAACACTTACATATTTTTTGAGGCCCGTGTGCCACAGATGTATGAGGCCTGCAAGTTGCCGATGTTATTTTAGACACACATATTATTTTTTGGGGTTCTGATGTATCAAACATTTTCACCATATATATTATCTATATATATATATATATATATATATATAGATATACATATATATATCTATATTTGTATTTTCCTATTTATTATGGTACAAAATGGTTTGTGTATATTTTACATGTTTGATAATATGATGATATGTAATATAATCAAAATTCCTTTCCAATAGATGGATACATAGTTATATTCTCAATATTTGAGGGTTCCTGATGGAATATTGCCCGTTGAGTTGAAGGACGACAAGCTGTGAATCCAGGTTGACAATCAATTCTCTGATGCCCAAAGCGATGGCTTTTGAAAATAGTTCAATGAACGCACTATATTCAATAATATTGTTGGTTATGCGACCTAGTTAGATACCTTGAAGATCAATCAACTCACTGTTAGGGTCATTCATAGCCCATATCGCGGATGATAGGTTCTGGGTACTACGGCAAGCACCATCAGTGAAACCAACATGAGGAGTCGCAAACATCTACAAAGAAAGAAAATCATAGTAAACAGGAAAGATGTTTGAAAAATATCACACAAAACCACATTGTACATAAGTATTCACACTAATGTACATAAGTAACCATGCAAGATGACCTAGGCATAGTACCTCGTGAGGGAGTCCATGCTGGGACTCGGGTAATTAATCAACACAGAAGGACACCAGAGTTTTACCGTTGTCATGACGAGTATGCATCAACTAGGTCAAATAATGGAGTAGAACTCATATAAGGCTTTGCCCTCGTGCCCCTTAGGTGAGGGAGGGTTACGAGTTAGATGGAAACCCCATTGCAATAATGGGAAATTGGTGAAAACTCAAGGAGGGTGAAAAATCTTGAATTCATGAAGGGATAAAGGTGCCCTCAGTTGAAAGATCTTGATCATGTTAGGGTAAACTGACACATCAATGAGCAGCGAAGAAGAGCATTCTTCGAAAAAGGTAGACATGACCACCGGGTGAGGTAGGAACAAGGAGTGATGATGAGTATCGATCCAAGGGGGTTCCTCGAGAGACATGACTTCCATGATATCTTCATCGGCATGGAAGGTCTCGGCTAAGGGATCAGGCGATTCCAAAGTGCCAAGCCATGGGGATTGAGAGTATGTATCGAAAGAGGTCTTTGACATAGAAAAATTAGAGGATGCAGAGTTCGCAGCCGAAGCAATTTCC
This sequence comes from Pinus taeda, assembly GCA_000404065.3. Classification (NCBI taxonomy): domain Eukaryota; kingdom Viridiplantae; phylum Streptophyta; class Pinopsida; order Pinales; family Pinaceae; genus Pinus; species Pinus taeda. Next base: position 1,653 of record APFE030144291.1, on the reverse strand, counting down.
ACGTAATTGACTTCGGCGGGACTAAGCGACATAAACTCGCCCTAGGTATCAACAAGATCTGTTGCAGGTATGACCTAGGGATCAGATTTGATCGAGATGATGTTGACAGAGGCAACATGAGGAGGTGAGAGTGGAAAAATTCCCATTAAGGTAGAATCTTTGAAGGTACCTGCCCCCACACTCTCATAAGCAACACTAGAGTGCTTGACGTATGGAACATTGCCATTTGAGGAGGAAGAGGCAAAGAAAGACAAGTGATCGACGATGACAATTTTCCCTTAATGGGCAAAACGAATCACATGAAACAAAGAGGAGGCCACGACATGCATGGCATAAGTCCAACTTCGGCCAAATAAAAGATTATAATTGAGATTGGTGACAATAATTTCTACTTCTACTTGCACTATCTTGCCTTCAAGGGTGATGGCAAGGTTACGTAAGACACCGAAGGGTCACGAATTGCGCCCATCGAAAGCTTCCAAAGTATTTAGAGATTGGTTCAGTGCAGGGGAACCAATAGCCTTCCAACATGCAGTTGACATGATGCAGGTGGAAGCACCTTCATCGATGTCAGTGCGGTGGATGGTCTTCTCATTAATGATTACTTGAATAAGAAAGGCAATCTGATGAGGGAGCCGTGGAACATGGTTCTCTAGATCAAAACATATCAAATTGGAATTGGTGGGATCAATGCCCTTGATAACTGACAGCAAATATTTCTGTTGCGATGGGCAGCTTTGGAGTACCTCAAGAGTGGACATGGCTGACGACGCCTGAGCCAAATCCTTAACAATATTGTAGTGTTGAGTGACTCGGGCGTTGGGATTATACGAGGATTTTCGCAGTACACCTTGAGAGGGTGGCCACATAGCAGAATCAGGGTTAGGGTACTCAATTTGTAGATGGTCAGAACTCATGGTAGAAGAAGAAGGTGCAACTTCTTTCTCTTTCCCAGTTGCCAGAGTTGGAGTTTGATAGTCTTTAGATTAGGTAGCCACATTAATAAGCGTGTTAATCATCAAAACTTGGGACCCAGAGGAAATAGATCGAGGTTAGTCTACCATTTGGGTCTGCTGAGACAAAAATGACTCTTTGACGACAATAGGGGTCCCTTTGAGTAGGCGACTAACTTCGGATGGTCGAGGAAAATCCTTAGTGTAGTGATATTCCTCGCAAATGAGGCAAGGATACTTAGGATTCCATTGCGAAGATTCGCCAGCAGACGATTTTGGAGGACCCTCTTTCGGGGCATCGACTTTAGCTTTGCCTTTGCATTTCTTTTTTCCTTTCGAGTATTTGTTCGCTGCGGTAGACTGGACAACATGGACCTCTGAGGTTTTACCAGGGCTAGATGGATTATGGGATGAACTATTAGGGGCATCATTCGAGACCGACTTCTGTTTGGAAGATGTTTTAGCAGGGGTCTAGGATACTGAACTAATAACTCCATCAACGGGAGGAACAACTAGTGACTTTGATGCTACAGGATCAGAGGATGGCCACAGAGCATTGGGTAATAACTCATATAAAGTGCTAGACTAAGAGTAAGCTAGTGTTACCGGGAATAGTGTCCACTCAGAGCTGCTATTCCCACTAAGACTGGTAGCTATCTTAGAAACAAACAAGTAAAGTCTACTTTCGCTTTCCTTTATG
>APFE030144281.1:0-10510 GCA_000404065.3 Pinus taeda | reverse complement strand
AAAAAATGGAGGCCTCATTCATAAAAAGGATTCTAAGGATCAGTTGGTAACCTTTTGTAAGTTGAGTTTTGGAGATCTTTCATTATTCTCCCTCTCTCTCTAATTCTTGGACACTTAGAGTTCTCTTAGAGAATTTTGGCATTGGAGCAAGAAAGGAAAAGAAGGCAATAGGAAGCAAAGATGAAGTAGGGAAAGGCGAGCTCAAGCAGCAACACGAGGCTTCATTGCAAGTATCGACTTGCATGTGTATTTTTCTTGCTAGATTTGGCATGCATGATATTGCATGTAGTTCTTTTCTATCATGGAATGGGTTTTGCCAGGTGTAACAGTGGTTTCAACCCAGCCTTGCCATTTTTGGATAACCATGGTGTGATGGAGTTCTCATGTTTTGGTTGAGATGAATTGCTGGATGGATTTAAAGCTAAGTGGGGTGCATCTCCAAATGATAAAGAACATGGTCTAGTGGTCCCTGAACCAGACTATGCATCATGGTAAAGAAACTGGCCTAGTGACCCCTTAGCCAAACTATGGGTTGCGGAAAAAACAATATTGTGTTGCCTCAATGGGCCTACTAATCCTTGTCGATGAATGAAAGGATATACAATAAAGCCAAGAGGTGGGTTTTTCTCCATTGGGCCTAGTAATCCCAAGTTTGGGATACGCGGTAAAGCTTGGAGAGTGGGTCTCGACTTAGGGCCTAGTGATCCGGGTTACGATTATGGTAAATCCTGAGAGACAAGGAGATAGAAAACTTCCTCCCGATGTAGGTGGATAAATCCAGTGGTATCCATTCTTTATTGGACTAGTGATCGGGTGGAGATCATGATAAAGCCTGTTATGATGTGTTCATTGTGTTGGCCTAGTGATCCGCGATGGATTACGGTAAATCATGGTTTTTATTGATGAGGGTGAGGTGGTTTAGCCTCGGTATTCCTTGGTTTCTTCTTTTGGTTTTAGTCCCACATTCATGCTTGGGATATGGCACGGGGGTGAATGTTTGAAGAGAGATTTGGCTTAACAATTTTATGGTCAGGTAGAATGTGGTAGTCCCATATTTAGTTGGTTTATTGAATTTATTAATGATAAATTCACGTGTAAATGTACTTATGTATAAATGGATTTCATGGTTGATATGCTTATGATATTTCTGTCCCTATTATGCTAGTTATATGTATGTTTTATGATAACAACTATGTATGGCTCTTAGCATGTTTTTACTTGTGAATGAATGGATAATGTATCTATGGCCTAATAGATGATAAGGTATCAAATGACATGAGGAAACAATGGTTAATAGAGATTCTCAGATAAGTATGAGATCCCTACACTAAATTCTCCTGTTCACACCTGTAGGTTACATGTTAATGATATGTTTGACGAAATGCCTATCATGGATTGTGGGGATCTGGTTGAGGTCATGTTCAACTTATTTCTTTGGCATCATTGCTACCCTATACTTTTATTGATTTTAAGCTATCAATCCATTATGGGCAGTGACTTGGGCTCTACACCTGAAAAGTGGATTAATTCCTGGGTCACTGCAACAAAACTGGAAATTTTAGTCTCAAGTCACTGGCAGGCAAGCCTATGAGAGTAATTTTGGGTTTTTGGATGCTCTCTTTCCCATAGAATGGAAGTGAATAAGACCTAAGATGTCCAGAACATCAATGGGACCCAGGGACAGGTTGTCTGAGTGGCTAACTTGTCCCCTGAGTGGCTAACTTGTCCTCTCCTCTCATGTTTACCCTGGTTGGCTAGTTACTTTGGTAGATGTGAGAGCAGGGTGTTACAAAGTGGTATGAGAGCATGGTTCACCCCTCGGATTGGGTGGGCGCTGTGCGTTGGTCATGCACTCATATAAATTATGTGTGTCCCTTACACTTGCATTCCATGTGCTTGTTACATTTGATTGATGGTTGATTATGGTTGTAGTAATGTTGCCAACAAGAATTTGATGTTCATTGTGTGAAATGCATTTGTCATGAGTATGTGATTTGTTAAATACTGTTACATGTCGCTTACTAGTTGATGTTATGTCACATACTTACATCCCTTTATGTTAGGTTACATTCTTGAATATTTTGATTACATGTATTAGTCTTGTAGGTTGATTACAAGAATTGATCGTTAATGCTCGAGTACATGCATTTATGTGTATGTGTAGTTAGTTAGGCATTGCTTATACATATTGTTGGTTTCATCTAGCAGTGTCTACAATGAAGTAATGTTCGTTGTCATGCATGAGGTCATAACATGCATTTTTGATATGGCGTTGCATTGATGACCGAACCCTAACTAGAGTGATGTTTATGTGTTGATACATTTATTTATGTATGCCTATATGCAATTATGATTATGTTATATGTGTATCACGTTGATTTGGTGATCTTGTAGACAAGGTATACTCCCCGAGCTATACTAAGGTACGTTGATTTATTGTGATTTGGTTTATCTGACATATTATTCATTGCAAGAAAAATATCAAATGGCTACCAACGTGGTAGACTACATAGAATCTCCATATGCATCATATGAGTAGTGTGGTGTAGGGCACACTTATGATTTGGCAGATACATTAAGGAACTTGAAGTAAGAGACAAGGAGTTGTAAGACAGATAATGATTGGACCATATAGGTACAAGAGTTTGTCATACTTGCAACATCAAGCACCGCTTTGGATTAGCCATGGACAGGAGGAAAAAACTAATGGGGCATATGTTAGTAGGTCTCTTGGTAGACATAGGTCAGATAAATCTGATAAAATGAGAGATGGCAGGTTGTTGGACATTCCAGATAGGAGGGGCGATTAGTACATGCATTATTCTAGTTCTAGCACTCTTAGACATCAGGATCATCATCGTTATCATCCTTACAGGAGCGGTGATAGGGGATACTTGCCAGATGAATTTAAGAAAGAAAACCACCTACTTTTAATGGAGATGTGAAAAAGCTGGAAGATGAAGAAGCTTGGACTTGGGATGAAAACATTCTTTGAGTTGCGTGAGTACACAGATAACATGAAGGCCATAATAACTATATTCAGCTTGAACAGTAAAGTGGATATCTAATCGGAAGATGTTAAACAAGTAAGTGACATCAGGACAGATGACCTGAGTTGGTGGGAGTTCAAAAGGATTTTTAGGAAGTACTTGTTAGAGAGGTACTATGACAATAAGGCTAAAGGATTCTATGACCTAAATATTGGATCAATGATAGACAAAGAGTACACAACCAAGTTTCTGGAGCTATTGAGGTATGTACCGTATCTTACTGATGAGAAGGATAAGGCTCAATGATTTGCCAATGGTTTTCCATTAGCATTTAGAGATCGGATTCAGTATGATGAGTCGCAGTCACTTGAGGAATTTATTGGGAAATTGAATCATTTATAGGAACAATAAAGCGTAAGAATGAATCTCCGCAAGGATGGAAGGGAAATGATGAAGGTAAATGTAAATGGGAACCTAAGAGGAAAAGGCCTCAACATGCAGATGAAAAGAGAATGTGGCACCACAAAATAGGTTTAATGCTGCTAGACAGTCACATGAGTTGCAATAGTAACATAGAAGTCACATAGGAGTTCAAATCCAATCATAGTAGCCTCTCATCTCATGTTGACCCCGGTTGGCTAGTTACATGGGTAGATGTGGGAGGATGGTGCTACATCCATGTATTTAATTATAGGCTTTCCAAGGATATCTAAACGACATGATTCGATCATGTTTGTGGTGGAAAGGTTGACAAAATTAGCACACTTCATTCCAGTGCAATCTAATAATTCGTCTAGTGAGGTAGCACAAGTCTTCATCAGAGATATGGTGAGACTTCATAGTGTTTAAAAGAATATTGTTTTGAAAAAAGATTCCAATTTCACTTCCAAGTTCTAGAAAGAGTTATTTTCAGGGTTGGGTACAGATTTGGCCTTCGGCACAACTTATCATCTGCATACAGATGGACAAACAAATAGGCTCCACATGATGTTGGAGGATATGTTGACGATGTATGTGATGCATCAGTAGTAGAACTGGGAAGAGTATCTTCTACTGGTTGAGTTTTCTAACAACAATGGGTATCAGGAGTCACTGGGATGAGTCTGTTTGATGCACTTTATGTACAGAGTTTTAATACTCCCATCAACTGGAGTGATCTAGTGAATAGGTTATTGATGGGATCAGAAGTGTTGGTAGACTTGGAACATGAAATTCAAGTTATAAAGAAGAATCTAAAGGTATAATAGGACATACAAAAGAGTTATGCAGATCAAAATAGGGCGTTTAAGGAGTTTTGAGGTTGGGGAACATGTGTATTTGTGCATCAATCCCAAGAAGATCTCCTTGAGGATTCGGCCATCTGTGAATCTAGCACCTCAATATTGTAGGCCTTTTGAGATCCTTGAGAGGATTGGACTGGTGGCCTATCAACTTGCAATACCTCTAACAAGCAATGTCCAAGATGTTTTCCATATTTCATTGCTTAAAATATATGCAAAGGATGTTGAGCATGTTATTGATTGGCCTATATTGCAGGTGGATCCAAAAGGAGAATTCCAGTTGGAACCTTAGTTGTGGAGAAAGATGCTCATGCTCTGGAACCAAGAAACTAAGAAGGTTAAAGTGCAGTGGAAGCACTTTGGACTTGATGAACCTACATGGGAGATGTTTGATCAGATGTAAGCAATGTATCATTCGTTATTTTACGGTTGAGGTAAAGCAGATTTGGAATATGTATATATGTATATGGATGTAAATATTGCCATGAGATATATTATAAAGAAACAATAAGTGGTATGGTTGTCTTGTCGTTATGTTTGTCTTCATGGTATTTCTTTTCAGTAGGTTGTTCATTGTAAATACTACATTGAGCTAAGTTATAATTTTCCATGGGTAGTATGTTTTGTTTTTCAGCAGTTTTGTTGGTTGTAGGTGCCATTGAACACCGAGGATGGTGTTGCCCTAAGGGGAAGGGGTTTTTAATAGCCCTAGGTTAAAAATCCATGTAATAAAGTTAATAAAGGAAAAATAATACCAAGGTCATGAGACACGTATTCCAAGCTAAATGCTGGGAAAAACATCATATTGGGTGTTCATTTGGTTTATTATGGCTAAAGGGAAATTGGAAAACGCAATTAAGAAGGATTCAGAAAGGAAATGGGAAATGCTTTGGAAAGGAAAACTATAAATAATTGGCCTTTTAATTGTGAAAATATTGGAAAATTGGAGAATAGGAGGTGAAAGGCCACATGTTGCATGTGAGGAGGAAAATGAAGGAAAAATAATAAAAATTGAATAAAATAAAGGCCTTTTCCCCTTACTGTTTATCATTTTTTAGAGTTTCATCAAGTTCTGGGTAGAGGTTGATCCTAGCCATAAAAAAGTGGCTCAGATCTCGAGGTCATTGGCACAGAACATAGTGGAAAAGTCTACAGTTACTGGGATGCTGGGTAAGTTAACTCAGGTCTTGGGCACCTAGACTAGTTTGTGGGTCTTGTGGCTCTTGAGGAATGCCAATTTGCTTTTGGTTCGTCAGTTCCACTTCCTTAAGGTGGTATAGGAGGTCGAATTATATCATAGTACCATGGTGGACCAATTGGAGAGTTGTATGAATGTGATTAATTCATCATTCAATAGTACAACTAGGGTAGGTAAAACTACAATCATCATGAAACATGCATGATGGTGGGTCAACTTATACTCTTTTGTTATACTCCTACGAAGTTATAGTCTAGGTTGAATAATATTGAGCTAAGAAAATGCTAAAAATTTTAATATTAACAAATGTGTAGGAATTTCACATCTTTGTTGTAAGAAGTAGGGTTTCCAACATTGGAGCATTAAGTATTAGGGCTTAAAGTGTCCCACAGACAAAGTTTTTCCTTATATTATAGCTCTTTAATATACTACTAAGTTTGAAGAGTAGTACTCAAACCAATATCTTGAAGCTTCAACCAAGGAGGATTAACCATACCCTTAGATGCACTACCCAATTACCATGGAACATAATATTATTTTTCTAAATGTTATTATCAATGCCACAATAACAATCAAGAATTCATGCGATTAATCTAACATTGGTTTCAAGATACCTACATGGCTTATAATATACCCAGCTATGTGGAAGTGAGATTCCATGTACAAGTGTTATTTAATGTGATATTACTTAAATGTGTACTAACATGTCTACCCATAAAACCCAAAACAAATGTCAATTAATGCCTCAAAATGTTCTCTAAAGGTTTCATATCCAAATTTTCCAAACTGAGTCCCATCGATAAATGCAATCTTGTGAGCTAATTCCTGCACTTTTTCCACCATGAAAAGATCGATATGGATTAAAAACAACATAATTATCCAATCTGATTACTTAATTGATTACTTGATAAGATAATTAGAAGTAATTGAAAAGAAAATCATTTTTTGTGACATTATCAAGGATTTATCAAGAGTACATTTAGTTTTATATCAATTTTTGTGTGAATTTACTCACTAATTTTCAATAAAAACCATCAGACTGTAGAACATTCAGGAAGGAAATGAACAAAGTCAACCACACAACTACTTGACACTAACATTAAGCTCTCTTGCTAACAAAAATCCTAAATCTTCTACTTCTACTATACGGTGTCAATCTAAAGAACAATATAACCATGAAAACAACAACTTTCTCAAATCTCCAAAGACACCCTCAAAAGAAGAAGATAATCCTTTAAAAAGGAAGACACATCAAAATATCAAATAATAATAACTCCTCCCCATATAAAAAACAAACTTGATGCTAAAATGAAAAATATTTATCATTCATCACTACCGACCTTTCATTGTCTATCTAAACAAAATCCAATTAGCTTCGTTTTTTACTTCGAAATCCTACATTACTTTCAAAAGATATGGATACAGATACACCAAGTGGGACTACCTCACCATCATAAATAGAACTAGGTTTTACCACAATCCTCACCAGATCACTAGGCCATAAACAATCGTGGGTGTCACCGGACCTCTCCACCTACCCCATGAGGAATTTTCCTATCTTCTAGTCTCTGGGCTTTGCCGAAATCTACATTTTGATCTAGGGATCACTAGGCCATAATCGATACACCACCCTTTAGGCTTTACTATATATCCCACCATTCACTAGCAAGGATTCTTAGACCTGATCAAGAGTAACCACCTACAATATTTATCGTATATCTCATGATTCACTAGTCGAGGATTCCTAGGCCCAGCGAGGCACACAATACCCAACTTTACCGCAACCCATAGTCTGGTTTATGGGTCACTAGGTGAGTGGATTTACCGCAATCCAGAGTCCAGTTCAAGGATCACTAGGACATGCATTTTTTAATTCACAGATCCACTTCACTCATCTTCAAATCCATTCATTAATCTAGCTCAACCTAAACACGAGAACCCCATCACACCATGGCTATCTAGAAATGGCAAGGCAAGGTTGGAGAACACTCTCACACCTGGAAAAACCCATGCCCAAAATAACAAGAGAACCAAGAACAACCATGCATAACCATACATTCTAAATATAGCAAGGAATCACACATGTTTTTACATGCATGGTATTGCACGTGTTTCTTTTTTGTCATTGCATGGTTTTTTCTAGGTGTAACAGTGCTTTTAGCCTAGCCTTGCCATTTCTGGATAGCCACAGTGTGATAGGGTTGAGTTGGATTACTAAATGGATTAAAAGCTAAGTGGGGTGGATCTCTAAATCATAGAGCACATGACCTAGCGGTCCCTAAACCAAATTGTGGATCACAATAAAGCCACTAGCCTAGTGACCCCTAAGCCAGACTATGGGTTGTGGTAAATCTAGGATTGTTGCCTTGGTGGGCCTAGGAATCCTTATTGGTGAATGGCAGTAAATACAATAAAGCCAATAGGTGGTTTCTATTCTTTGGGCCTGGTAATCTCATGTTTGGGATATTTGGTAAATCTTGGAGAGTGGGTCTTGGTTTAGGGCGTAGTGATCCAGGTTGGGATTGCGGTAAAGATGGAGAGACTAGGAGAAAGGAAAATTCCTCACGGTGCAAGTGGAGAAATCTAGCGGCATACTTGCTTTTTTCACCTAGTGATCGGGTGGAGATCACACTAAAGCCTATTATGATGTGTTCATTGTGTTGGACTAGCTGTATGAATTATGCTAAATCCTGGTTACTATTGATGAGGGTGATGTGGTTTAGCCTTGGTATGCCCTGGTCGGTTATTTTGGTTTGAGTCCCACATTCATGCTTGGAATATGGCACGACGGTGAATGGGTGAAGAGAGATTTGGCCCAACCATTCTATGGTCGGGTGGGATGTGGTACTCCCATCTCCGATTGGTTTATTGAATTCATTAATGAGAAATTCATTCCCTTGATTTTTCATGTGTAAATGTATTGATGTATATGCGGATTTCATGGCTGATATGCTTATGACAATTTTTTCCCTATTACACTAGTTATATATATGTTTTATGATAGCATCTATGTATGGCTCTTAGCATGTTTTTACTTGTGCATGAATGGATAATGTATCTATGGCCTAATATATGATAACGCAACAAATGACATGAGGGAACAATGGTTCATAGATATTCTCAGATCAGTATGATATCCCTACACTAAATTCTCTTGTTTACACTTGTAGGTTACATGTTGATGATATGTTTGACGAAATTTCTGTCATGGCTAGTAGGGATCTACTTAAGGTCTTGTTCAACTTATTTCTTCGGCATGATTGTTTCCCTGTAATTTTACTAATTTCAAGATATCACTCGGAGTGACCTAGGCTTTGAGCCTAAAAAAGTGGCTTAAATCCTAGGGTTGTTGGGACATAAATAGAAATTTCAGTCTCTGGTCACTGGCAGGCAAGTCTATGAGAGCAATTTTGGGTCTTTGGATGCTCTTTTTCCCATAGCATGGGAGCAACTTAGGCCTAAGGTGTCCAAAACATCAGTGGGACCTAGGGACAAGTTCTCTGAGTGGATGACTTGTCTCCTGAGAATTCTGAACCTGATGTTGGATGACTATGTGTGATGTTTCTGTTGATTCCACTTCCTCATGGTCACATAGGAGGTAAAATCCAATCATAGTAGCCTCTTGTCATGCGGAAAGAGTTATTTTTTCTGACAAAACTAACCTCCCTAGGAGTCTAAGACTCTCTAGTGACAAACAAAACAAGTAAGAGCAATCCTTATCTAAATATACATTATCCTATGAGAAACCAAGTGTTTTTCGATCTTACCTTAGGTCCAACGCTTGTTGTAGCAGCCTAGCTTCGTTGATCCAGATGAGCTCCTCCTTAACTTTGAAACCTGCATACACTAACAATCAAACGATTACATAACACCTGAATATTCCATAAAACAAAGCATATTCAACATATAGACCAAGGAGTATATGAAACAATTCATTAACAACAAATCATTGAGAAGAATGGACTTATTTGTATTAAGGAAACAAAAAAGAAACCATTACAACCAGAGCCTTGGTGTTGTGCAAGTTCCTCCCAGGGTCCAGCAAGAGTTTTCCTCTACTTTGACAAGCTCACCCACTTCCAATATGACAACAAGAAAGGATGGTAATCTCTCCTCACAAGTTTATAATGGAAGTCCTAATTCCAGCAGCATCTACCCTTTGGAATGTTCAGCTTTCAACCTCCCCTCCTCTGGCCCAAGGCCTGCATTTATAGTGTTCTAGAGGAAGTTATTCAGTTCCAACATCAATGGGATACTCCCTCTTTTGGATGGGGTAGCTCTTCTCTTGATGGGATAAGTTCCTCTATCATAGGGATGCATGAACCATCTGGAGGCGCTCAATACACGTCAAACACTCTTCTAGAAAGCTCTAGAAATGACCTCAAGTAACTTTTTTTAAGATGAAACTCGCGCCTTTTGACCTTTACAGGGGTACGCACCCATCCCTTGGCTTACAGAGTGTACAAGTATGCAGGTACAATGAGCTTGGGATGCGTACACGCAGGCAAGGTAGAGAGAACCTGCGTACCTAGAGATAAACATGTTTTTTAATGACTTTCTCTCTTTTTTGAAATTTGACATGAAGAGCAGAGGTATAAGGCTTGACAAGGAGGATAATATGACTATTGATGGAGCCATATTAACTGCAGATAGTCATGGTGACAAATTTCAGTGTAACAGATTTCCCCCTAAAGTACGAAGCCTGTAATAGATAAGGGGGTTTTATATCATCTAGGAAGGGTGAAGTACTTTATCATTTCAAGGATTATCTCGTGGAGAGCCCAGTCAAAACCTGCAATTTTCAACACAAAATACATGTATAAGTTATATCATCGCTGAGGTAGGCATTCCCATACTCATATCAAAAACTTTAACTAACAGACTAACTACTCTGATACAGGAACGATTTCATAGTACATCATAATCATAGACTCATGTAGACACAGTATGGACGCAGCCATCTGCTTATAATTGGTCTACAATATAATCAATACAAAACTCCTCGCAGCCTGGATGGTGGAAACTAGATCCAGGGTCTTCAT
>APFE030144280.1:5872-25656 GCA_000404065.3 Pinus taeda | reverse complement strand
AAGACTGGGGCACTGGACTGCTGCGTTTGTGGAGGTGGAGTTTGCAGAGCAGGGGTCTTTGGCAGCCCATTCTGTGGCTTTTTCACCTGTTCTTGCTGCTGGCCCGTCTGCTGCTCAGTCTGCATTTGAGATTCCTGCTCTGTTTTCTGCTGAGCCTCCTGCTCCATTTCCTTTTCCTTCTCCTTCTGTGTTTCCTTCTGTTGTTGAGCGTGTTGCTCTGTCTGCTTTTCCTGTTGCTTATCCTCTGCCCCTAATATGCCTTTACCTTTGTCCATGGCTGATTTTGATGTTGAAGGTGCTTGAAGTACAAGAGTTTTTGCTGAGGTCCCTTGTCCTACTGTGTAAGGCAATAATAAGGGTACCTGCTGCACATAATCCAGGTCAATAGTTTTTTCAAGCTCCTTTACATTCTTAATCATTTTCTCTTCCTCAGTTAAACTCTCAGCTAGAGTATCTGGCTGCCATTCTTGCAAATTGGCATATTGTTCTATGTGAGGGTATTGGCAATGCTTGATGGCATGGAGCCTATACTTGGTTCTCCTAGCTGAGATGACTCCTTGAGGGTCATAAGGGACCCACCGAAAACTATAGGAGAGCTTGTATTTGTTTTTCAGGATCAGATCTGCATCCTCCCATCCTTCCTTCCTATTCATAATGAAGGGGCCCATTTCACTCTTGAAGCTGAGGTGAGCCTTTTTCTTGGCATCATGGAAGTGGGTAAGGTCTGATTGAACCAATTGTCTGTAATATTCAAGGGCAAATAATCTTATTGGCACGTATCTTGGGAGTCTATATGGGCAGACCTCACATCCGTAGATCCTGAAGACTGTATGGTGCTCATATAGGTACCAGTCACCTATTTTTTTTTTCTTGGAAAGCTGCAGAGCTTTCTTGATCTCACTGGACACTCTGGGAGGTGGGGACTTCATTAACATGCAGCAGAGTGGGTAGACAAATTGGTCAACAAATTCACAAAAGGTGTATGGTGAAATTGTCACGTTGTGATAGACTGAGGTCCAGAAGATAACAGACCTTCTTTCCCCTGTTTGGTCCAGCTTTCTGATATGGCATGGGAAGGCTTCAGAGTGATAGTACATGAACATATGGTAAAGGTAGCCTGAATACTTGAAGACCCCCTGTCTATCTAATTTGGTCAGCTGATCATGGATCTTGTTGGCAATGAATTTGGCAAAGTTGTATTTTTTGGCAGGGGGTTGATATGGGCTGTATACAGACAGCGTTGCCAGCATGCCTCTGTCCACATGTTCACTGTTCTGGTACCCCAATACATAGGCTATCATGTCCAGTAATAACCTGCCCACCTCACTGAATTGATCATTCTGATAGGGAGGGGGCTCTGAGGTCTGGCATTCAGGCCTCATGAAGTCTCTGCTGATTCTCTGTAGTTCTTCATGAGTCAGTTTGTCACCAGCATCCATCAACTGGTTCATAGAGAATGGGATCAGCAATTCTGTCTGATCAAAATGTAGCATTTTGTTGATGGTCTCTGCATTAATTTGAAAAAGGATCCTCCCTGATGAGGTGCTGATGGCTCTATGCTCTGCATCATAATGCTCAGCACAGAGGTGAATGATTTTAGGGAAAACATTCACAGCTGGGAGACAGTAGTAGGGCAGGTTTGACTCCCAGACTCCATGTGTGCCATGTCCATCCCTGTGGTCTTCCCTTAACCTACTGAAGGTCTGCAAAAAGTCCCTGCTCCCTTCAAAGTCTCTAATGAGACTATCCTTATCTACTAGTGTCTGGGCCTCCAGCTGTTTGTTTGTCTGACTTTGTGAGGCCACACTGATGGATGAAGTTGCAGGAGACGCCATGATAGGAGCCGGTTTGTGGAAGAATATGCAGTTATTCAATCAAGTGCTTTTGGCTTTAACTCAACTGCCAATACAGTGAGTTCTTCCTTTGCAGAGGGAATTTGCAAGCTGGGTTATCTGTTTTTTCTGTGAAATTCACAGGGTGTGAATGGTTACTGAGAATTTTTGCAGGGTTTCCTCAGGTTTCTCTGTTGTAGCAGCAGTTGGATTGTACTTGGCAAAAGGGAACAATGCCGAGTACCTCGGGAAGGATTTCGGGGTTTCAGCTCGCGAAACGAGCACTGTCTTACTGAATTGTGGTTTTAGGGTGCTGTAGGTTGCTTGACAGGCTTTATGTGATGGGCAGAACTATAATTTGCAGGTCTTAATGGTGCTAATTGGTGGATTTACAGAGAATTTAGAAAGCACGGGCGAAGTGGAGGAAACTGGCTAAATACCTGGATAAACCTGCTTGGACACTTGCGAGCTGAGCTGTGGAGGCTTGGCACCGTGAATTCTGGACTTTCAACGATCGGAATCTTCAAATTTGCTGTCGGGGTCAAATTTCGCAGCAGCTGGTCGTTTAATGGCTCGCTCTCTTATTCAAGTGAAAATGACAAAAAACGGCTTATTCGGCCGGTTATAACGTTAATTTTTGTAAAATAACGCGATTGGCGCTTTTCCACTGATGACGTCAGCATGACGTCATGGTGGGCCCACCATACGGTGATGACGCGGCGCTGACGTGATGGCCAGAGAGGCGGGACACGGTGGCAGGATGATGCAGTGGCAAGACAGCGTGGACGTTGACGGGGCGCGGGAGCGGACGGACGTGAGGTGACGTCAGGGTGACGTGGTGGTGGAAGGCGGTAAGTGGAGTGGTGGTAAGCGGGTTCCCCGCACCGCTTTTGGGGCAAAGGTGGTAACGAGGAGAGAACTCCGAACATCCTCCGTGCTCGCCACGCGTCCTTGTACGAGCCCAAAACCACTCTCCCCGGACGTTAACGGTCGGTAGATCGGGCTGTGATATTGACCGCCCACCCTTGGATCTCGATCGGCGGAGATCAGACGGCTGGCGGGTCCTCCGACTGGTCGTGCATGTTTGGGAGGGGCCTGCCCGGCCATTAAAATATTCAATTTAATAATACACCGGGAACTTTAGGATTAGGGGTGTTTTGCGGATTTTGCAAGGTTTTCAGGCATAAATATTTCCGAAGGCGGAAACTTTGGAAAAAGGGGCTTTTTCGGGTTTCGCATAGTTTCGGGCAAAAAATCATTCATAAAGCGCAAACTATAGAAAAAGGGTTAAAACGGGTGTTATGAAATATGAAGGGCAACTAACCCCTCGGCCTTAGGATAAGGCGGGAGAAGGGTGTTTTTGCAATGTTTTCCGCCCCTTTGGTGATTTTTTGGGTTTTTCAAAGGTTTTTCAAGGTTTTGAAGGCTTTTCAAGGCTAAATGGCATTTTGGGGTAGGGAAAGTGGTTTCAGGGGGAGCAAAAGGTGAGTCATGGGTTATTGACCTTGACCAGGTGTCAATTCAAGTCCCAGGGGGAGAATATTATGGCTATAGTGCCAGGGAGGGGATATATATGCATTGTGGGGTTTATACACCATGGTGTTTATAATAACAGGGATAAAGGGGTATAAGGGGCTAAGTAGTAGAGTTAGTTGTTAGCATGGAGGGAACATATGAGCAAGGGCTAGATCAACCAAGTTTCTTTGAAAATAACTTGAAATAAGGAGTAGATCAAAATGAAAAGATTTTACACAAGAAATGTGGCTTCTCAAAGCCCTAAGAATACTTCAAAGATATAAATTTCTGTGTTCTGTGCATCTTGGGAAAGGGTGTTAGTGATGAGTGATGTACAAATGAGAACAAGGGAATTAGTCATGCTCCAGAGTGCTGCTCTTCCTGTGGATGTTTCAACAACTTTGATTGTGAGAGAGAAACCATTTCTGCAACCCCATCTACCTACCCAACTAGTTCTCCTAGAATTTTTTGTTCCTTCCTGGAGGGTGCACTTGGACTTGCAAACCCTTTGAATGCCTTTTCTTTTCATTGGCTTTTTTGCTCATTCTCTATCTAATGCAACCCTTATTCCTACCAAGGTCCCAGATTAAGCAGTTGGGAACCTTAAGGTTCTCTACCTAGCTACTGATCTGCCAAGATTAAACAGTTTGGACAGATATCATTCTCTATTCTACAACATGGAAATTGAAACATGGCATGATCCAGGTTAGATTGTTGGACCACCCATCAAAATTGAGTTCTTATCAAAACTGATACAGACATTGCCTTCTCAGGGAAATATGAGATCTTTGCCTTTGTCAAAGCAGAGCATATTTGGACCCTTGATATCCAATCATGAAATATGAAACCTATTGGTATAGGTATCCAACACCCTCCATATATATCTAGAGTTAATATATATCATGATATATTAATATATATTATAATATAACAAATTGAAGAGCCCCAAGGGTTAGCTAAACTGGTCGAGTCCACGTTGTTAAGTACCTCACCAATTGGGAGGCCACAGGGTCAATTCTCCTCGACGCCCTTGGGGTTAGGCCTTGCTAGTCTAGCCGACCGGCTTTAAAAGATTCCCTTCGAGGTTGATCTACCTAGATTTTCCATGGATGTAGTGGCCACCCATGAACCACCTCTAGAAAAAAACAAATTGAAGATTATATTAAATTTAATATTGCATTAATCCAAAGTTATTAAATTTAATAAATTAATATTATAATATCAATATTAGATTTAATGATGTTTTTTAAGTGGCATGGTAACAAAATTTATAATAAAATTACATCAAATTAATATTTCCAAATATTACAATTTTGATGTGAGATATTTGTGTCTTTAAAGATTTTAATATATCCTTAGGATATGACTTTTCCTTTTAAATTCATTTTACAAATGTTTAGTTAAAAGAAATATACAAATATTTTGGAGCAAGATTTTCGATTTTTTGTGTTGAATTAACATTTTTTCCTTTTATTTAAGAAATGGCATTGACTTTAGTAAATAATAAAAATGTTTAAAATTTTACTTATTTTGGAATTTTAATGTGGTAAAAAAAATTAAAGGTAAATTTATGATCCATTCAAATACATGTATATGATAGAAGAACTATTAAAAGCATGAGATAATTTATTGTCCATTCAAATACATTGTTAAATTCTAATAATTAATCTTAGCTCATTAATAAAATTAAAAAGTTACATATAATTTAAGATTGACCAACATTAGCGAAAATTATTTTTATATTTTTGAGGGCGTGACATACTTACACATTGGGGTCATACTGGGTTGTAGAATGTGCCTCTTGGTGCAACCAAGTGCCTAGAGGGATCAAATATCTTGTGATGCAAACCTATTTTAGATTAATCCCTCTTGGGCGCTTGGTAGATCTGAAGATAAGATGGATATTTTTCAATTTTCCTTATTATTTTCATAATATTTTCCATAGGTTTCTACTTTGGGAGGGATCCTTTGACTACATGATGCACGATTCAGAGAGAATATCCCATAACCATATGTGTGTCCACTTGATGTTCTTTTACTAACAAAAGTCCCTAATAGATACCATATATATTTTCTTTATTATTTGTTATATGACAAAGATTAGTTGTTATATGACCAAGACCCCATGAGTACCTAAACACTTTTTCCTTCTTGGGGTCATAGAGTACCCCTCCTCCTCTTAATATAGATCCATTCAATGTACAAAAAATGGAAATATATTGTCCATGGTGTATCCATAGGAAGGACTACCAATTTTTTACACTGAAGAATGGAAGCCATATGATGAGGTGGAGAATGAAGGCCTGCAATATTTGAAGACTGGTACCAAATGTTTTAACCAGTAAAGAAGAAGCATGTTCCAGCAAGAGGGCAGACTGGACATGGAGGTTGAGGCAATAAGAATGTTGATGCAAAAAAGTGTCCATAAGAGTGTACAATTAGAATAAAAAGGAATCCAGTATCAAGGTGTAGTTGACTGTGCAAGATTTCCTCAACAAACCAAGTGGCATACTCCAGAATTAAGTTTGGGATCCTAGCAACCTAAACTCAGGAATGGAGTAGTAGCATAACAAGACACATAGCCAAAACCAAGACACATAGCACAAAGGAATTCAAGAAAATAGCCTCGCTTTTGTTTGGACTATCAGCCAAGGACTCCGAATTTTTATGGTCAGAAAGTTCCCAAGATGTTGTAGAAATCCTAAAGGACAAGTTGACTACTGCACTTATACTCTGAGGCCAAAATTGGGCTCTTCCTTTCCACATCCATGTTGATGTCTTTGAAAAAGCTATAGGATTAGCTCCAAGCTAGATAGATGACAAGTTACCTTATGCCATTTACTTCATCAGCAAAAATTTGTCCAAGGTTGAATTGAACTATACTGTGACTGAAAAAGAGTTCTTGACTATTGTCCAATCCTTGAATAAATTTAGACATTACATCACTGGTTACCAAACCTTTGTACATATTGACCATACTACTATTAAATATTTAATGAATAAGCTTGATGTGAATGCCCGAATTATTCGATGGTTTCTTTTGTTACAATAGTTTGATCTAACTATCATTGATAAGCCCGGTAGATAAAATGTGGTTGCAGATTTTTTGTCTAAACTGGCTTTGCTTGCAAGTGAGGAAGGAATGGTTGATTATCAGTTGCCAAATGATCATTTATTCGCTATTTCATTTCTCTCTCCGTTGTTTGCTGACATAGCCAACTACTTAGTTGCTGCACAGTTCCCTCCAAATATGTCCTCTAAGGAAAAGAGAAGAATTATAAGGAAAAGAACACCATTCACTTGGATTAGGGTCAATCTCTTCAACCTAGGCCCAGATCAAATTTTGAGAAGACGTGTCAGGGAGGAAGAATTTTTTGACATCCTTCTGGCCTATCATGATGGGCCTTGTGGAGATCACTTTGCAGCCAAGAGGACAGCCTTCAGGGTACTACAAGCTGGCTACTATTGGCCCACTCTCCACCAAGATGCAAGAATATATACCAGTCAATGTGATCGGTGCCAAAGAATGGGAAAACCTACCCCGAGGGATGAAATTCCTTTGCAACCTCAAGTGAATTTTGAGTTGTTTGACAAGTGGGGCATGGATTTCATTGGGCCCATTGATCCACCATCAGGGAAAAAAAAGTACATGCTTGTGTGCACTAATTTCTTGACAAAGTGGGCTGAAACCAAGGTTGTCAAGGCAGCAACAGAAGAGAAATTGGTTGAGTTCTTAAGGGAGAATACGTTTTACAAGTTTGGGTACCCTATAGAGCTAGTCACTAATCAGGGCACTCAATTCATCTCACACATGATTAAGAATATGTTGAGCCAACATAAGTTCAAGTACAGGAAGTCAACTCCTTACCATCCTCGGGCCAATGGACAAGTAGAGGTTACCAACAGAGCATTGGAAAGCATTCTCACAAAGGTGATGAGCAGCAGTAGGAAATATTGGGCTGACAAACTAGTGGAGGCCACTTGGGCCTATAATACAACTTGGAAGACAACCACTAGCTTCACCCGTTATGATTTGGTTTATGGGAAGAAGGCTCTGCTCTCCATTGAGTTTGAGTACAACACTTTGAGAATGGCAGAACAGTTGGATTTAGATGTTACAAGGGCATAGCAAGAGAGGTTGCTCCATCTAAATGGGTTATATGAATTTAGGATGTAGACCATCCTATACAGAGAGGTGAATCTAGTACAAAGAAAGGTTTGGCAAGAAAAAAATATCAAAGACAAAGTTTTTCAAGAGTGTTGTTGGGCTCTGCCATATGACTCTAGGTTCAAGGATTTCAAAGGCAAATTGATGACGAGATGGTTGGGCCCATATGTGATAGAAAAGTGCCATGACAATGGGGTTGTTTAGATAAGAACCATTGATGAAGAAGGTATCCCCTTGCTTGTCAATGGGTACAGAATGAAAGCCCATAAAAGACCTTCATCAAAGGAAGAGTTTGTCAATAGTATCAGTAAGGAAGTGCTTGTGATTGGAAGTGTCTCGGCTTCCAACTCACTAAATTCTTGAATATTGTTTTATTTTTGAAAAAAAATGAAAAAAGAGAGAAAAAACAAATAATAAGGGACCTAGGTGAAAACCTCCATGAGGTACCTGAGGCCAACTTTTGGGTTCAAAACCTCCTTGAGGCAGCCCAAGAGTGAAAAAAGGAAAATAAAGGATCCCTGGGTGAAAACCTCCCTTGGGGCACCTAGGGCAAGAAAATAGGCTGAAAACCTCCTTTGAGGCGACCTATGTGTCTTTTAAAAACACACACACACACACACATAAAATGTTATGCCATGAACCTCAAACATGCCCACTAATAAAATTATGTGATTTTTGTAGGTTTTGAAGGCAAAAACGGACACCAAGTTCAAAGGGAAGAAAGCCAAGAAACACCCCATTCTTCCTTCATTCACTTCACACCTTCGATGCCCAACATGTCTCCAACATCCATTCTCACCCCAAAGCATCAAAAACTTGTTTACAGACAATTTGATGACTTCTACAGGATTTCCTGTTAGGTAAACTTGACTCGAGATAGAGTCAAAAGTTGACGAGGTTAAACAGTGATGGTTTTGGGGCACATGGTATTGTGCACCCATGGTATTCTGCCTGTGGTATTATATGTAATGGAGCCTATAAAAGGCTGGAAGGACTTCATTGTAATGTAAGGGCCTGGAGGTGAGCAGTGAAGGCTCACTTGGCCGGATTGGCCAGGTTTTTGGCCAAGGCTAATGAAATTTCATTATGATTGGGTTTTTCCCCAGATTTGGGGTTTTCCGAGATAAACATGTGTGTTCATGTATTTATTGTTATTGCTGGTTATTTTTATATTTGTTTTTCTCAGTAATTCTCCGTAATTAATTTCTGTTCTTGGGTAAATTTCTTAACAATTGGTATCAGAGCCAAGTTGGCTTGAGAAGAATGTATTTTGTTGCCAAGGGTTTGTATTGGCCTGGTGAATGAAGGGGATATGATTTGTTGCACGGATGCATTGGATATGGATTTGAAAGGTACTGGATCAATATAGATCTAGTAAGATCTGCACGTGAAGGAAGCAAATATCGTTAGATCTGGTGCAAAAGATGGATCTCTTTGGTAATGTGAGAGCCCATGCAAAATTTCAGTAGTGTAATCATGGTGACTGTAACGCAGGAGCTCATGTGAAAGTTATGTGGTGACCCGTCGGCATTGCTGGACACCCTCACTGCTGCAAAGGTCAAGCTGGCAGCAGTGGCTGCCAAGAAACAACATCCAGCAGTGTCGGTGAGTGGAAGACTACCGTCAAAACCCCTTCCCATGGCCCAGGATATTTAGGAATCGAGGGTTTCTCCAAATGAGGGGGTAGGGGACGAGGTGGCAGTCATGGATTTGGCAATAGAGAATCGCAGGAGTTTGGACGTGGCTGTTGGGGAGGAACTTCAACCGTGAGAACAATGCCTATCTGGGTTCTTGCGGTGGGTTTTATGACAACAATTCTGATTTGATCCCCAGCTGCAATGAGGATGGAGATGGAGCTTCGAACAATTGCGAGCATGGTGAGGCAGAAGGGAGCGACCTTCATCCCATGCGGCCACACATTCTGCAGATTGTGCACTGAAGTTGTGTTGCATTGTTGAAGCACTGCATCGTAAGATATTTGTTTATTTGTTGTGTGAGAAGTGTTGGAAGCTAAGGATCTCTCACGCAGTGAGAAGTGCACGTCAACCTGTTGGGAGTAGGAAACTATTCAGGTTGGGCAAATGAAAGGCGAAGGGAGAATTCAAATCGCTTCTCCAAACGGAACATATGCCATGGTTGTTAGCTTTGTTGTTGTGCATGTATATTTTTATTATTCCTTTGTCTATGTTAAAGAACGCCATAAACGTGGACAAAAAGATTGCAGCGAGCAGCGAGCATGCAACATGGGTGACTAGCTCGCATTGAGGGAACTCGTGTTGGAGAAAGCCGAATGACCTACTTAAAGTGCCTGAGTGTAATCATATGGGCTAAGTGGTGCCGCATGATGCCCTGACTCGTGGGTTGCATGAGGCGGATGAAGGATTTTTACATGGAGACCGAGAGCTTCGTGGGCCGAATCGTGGTCTCGAACACTTACAAAATCTGGAAGCGCGAAATGAACATGAGGGTCGATACGATCCTCACAAGGTTCAATGGGTTCAAGATACAGGATGGGCAGATATGTTTCTAACCTAGGGTTGGATCCTTCAGCAACAATAGAGAGAGCTCGGAGCAGATCTGTGTCTCGACGAGGTCATAAGCGAGAAAGGTCAAGTGGCACGGAAGAGAATGCTGATGCTATGGATATAGATCAACCAAACTAGAAGCATTGCATGTTGTCAGGCTCCAGATCCAGATCAAGGCCTCCTGGTGAAGTCACCCCAGGCGAGGGTTTGAAGGATTCATCTCATAAATTAAAGGCAGTTAAACTTGACAAGAAGGCAACAAAGAAACAAAACAAGGATGCCCGCAATTGAGATAAGATGGGTCAGAATAGTAGCAGCAACAAACAAAAAAAAAAAATTAATTAATGAAGTCAAAATTATTGCATGTAAATGGCCATACTACTGTAATACCTGGTAAGGCATGTGTACCCCCCAGTGATCACCGGTAAAATCTGGGTTAGACCTAGGTGATAGGGGGGATGTCAGATTAACAATACCTCGGGTAAAAACTTTGAGGGGAGTAAGAGCTAGAGTGAGTGGGATTGTCTCACTTAGTAGGTTTGGCTGGAGTTAGTCAAGGAACCCCAAGTCAAGTTTAAGGGGGGAAATTGTTAGGTAAACTTGACTCAGGATAGAGTCAAAAGTTGACGAGGTTAAACAGTGATGGTTTTGGGGCACATGGTATTGTGCACCCATGGTATTCTGCTTGTGGTATTATATGTAATGGATCCTATAAATTGCTGGAAGGACTTCATTGTAATGTAAGGGCCTGGAGGTGAGCAGTGAAGGCTCACTTGGCCGGATTGGCCAGGGTTTTGGCCAAGGATAATGAAATTTCATTATGATCTGGTTTTTCCCCAGATTTGGGGTTTTCCCAAATAAACATGTGTGTTCATGTATTTATGGTTATTGCTAGTTATTTTTATATTTGTTTTTCTCAGTAATTCTCCGTAATTAATTTCTGTTCTCGGGTAAATTTCTTAACATTTCCTATAGTTATTACAGGAGTTTCCTATAGTACTACAGGATGTCCTGAAACTATACAAGAATGGAATTCTAGTTGAGAAATAATGATGCAATCCTATTCTGGGTTGAAAGAGGAGGCCATTGGCCTCACCACATCTCTCCCAACACCAACTCATGACCCTACCACCCTCTGTGTCCATCAAAGAAACAACTCAAAAAGAAAGTTATATATATACATAAATAAATAAGAAATAACAAATTCCAAGGGCCATACCATCAGTGGCCTACCTCACCTACCACTCCATCTCCCCCATTTCCACACCTTCCACTCCTATCTAACCACCTATTCCTCCTACAAGAAAAAAAAGAAAAAAAAAGAAAGAGACAGCTACAAGATTTCTTGTAGTACTACAAGAAACCTTGTAGCAGCTTGTGTTATGACAGTAGCATTCTCCATGCTCCTCTTTCAGCATCCATGCAGAGAAAGAGAATCAACACCCCTCAAGGAACTAAACAAAAAACAAAAATATAAAAAAAAGAAGTGAAGTTTTAGTCAAAAGGCCATGTGGCAAGGTCACATCAAAGAAAATAAGTTGAAAATGTGGTCGAGTTCAGTTGTATAGGAGTGGGTGATGATTACGAGAAAGGGTTGCATGATAACTAAAAGTGGGTCAATGGTCCAAAAGGATAAATCACGTACACTGCCAGCCAACACAACACTCCAAGGAATCAACCATAAATAGCAAAAATTCATAAATTTCATGCACACATCGTTCATTTTGATATTTATAGAACTGAGACCACTTAGAAGAGCCATCGAAGAAGAAATCTAGTCTCGGTCATCCTACTGTACACACCTACAGGAAACATAGAAAAACTACAGGAAACAGTGGTAATTGTCAAAAATATCTACAAGGGGGTGCCTAGGGCCCAGTTATTTAGGAATTCTCCTCAACGAAGGCATTATAGTGAAACTTAGGTGGTCCATCTCCTCTTTTTTTTGACTTGATAGCTAGGAAAGAGAAAAGGAAAAGAAATCTTCATTTTTTTCTAGTAATTACAGTGTGCATAGGGATAGAAAAAATTGTGTGGAGAAATTGTGTGGGGATAAAGAAATAATTGCAGTCATCACCCTACTAAAATCTAAACCCTTAGTCACCTTGGAAATCTCTAGATATAAGCCACCAAACTATCTATAGTCAGTTTGACCAAGAGGATAAAATGGCAGGAGGTTTCAATAGTAGGGAGCCCACACGCACATCTAGAATACACCTCCATCCCCCTATGGTAGAGATATTTAAAAGGAATCAATGGTTTGGATTATTCGATCTACTTAGAGGATATTATGGTGATGTAGCTCAAGAATTTTCCATGTCACTATCACCTCAGGCTAGAGTCAGTGCCACTTATGTGGTGAAAGGATTTTCAGTAACAATTACCCCTGAAAGCATTAGCGGAATCACTACACATCCTCTAGGCTTACAATGGAGAAAGGAGGATAAAGCTAGTAGCACTTATGCTAAGAAGAAATTTTTCTTGAGAGGTGAAGAGCCAATTGAGGAAAAAAATGGGATTAGAAGGGAGAGCCTTCTCTATCCTTGGGATGAAGTAAGCTATCACATTCTCAAGTATATTTCTTGTGAGGGAAGACTCAGTATAATCTATGGTTACCAATTTAGACTCCTCCATGAGATGAGATTTGGAGAAGAGTTACCCCTTATCAGAAGACTTAGTGTTCCCTACTTCTTATTGCAAATAATAATAGACATTAGCATAAAGTACAAGAAGGAAAACATTAGCAACTAGCACATCATGAACTAATCAAACTCATACTAGAAGATGCCTTAAGTCGATTAAGAGTCCCTATTCTATGGTCCACATTTAGGTATATGGATAGGGAGGTTGTAATTGAATAAATTGAATATGAAAGGGACCCAACCTCTAGTGGTGAGGAGGAAGAAGAAGAACAGGAGGAGGAAAAAGAAGAACTTGAGGAGGAAGAAGAAGAAGATGAGGAGGAATAAGAAGAGGAGGACCCTTAAGAAGAAGAGGAAGAACCAGTGGAAGAAGAGGTAGAGACCAATAAAATAGAGGGAGAAGAGAAGAGTGGAGAAGAAGCACAAAGGATGAGGAAATCCCTAAAAAACATACCAAGGAAGGGGAGGAATCTCCAAGAGTGTTTCCTAAACCCATAAAGAAGGAGGCAGCTACTGCCTTGACTGCCCTAAGCACACCCATAAAGTCAACAAGAAAAAGGCAGAGCTATATTTCAAAGCAAGGAGGAGCACTAAGATCAAACATGGGAGACCATAAACACCTACCAAGACTCTCATCATCATTCAAGACTCACCAAAATGACAAGAAAAACTAGTCTCCCCATAAATGAAAGGTGAAGAGGGCACATCAAAACAAGCTTCCCCAAAGTTGCCAATCACCTATGTTAGGAGGCTTGTCACCAGGTCAACCTCAGCAAAGAAAATCAAATAACCTTAGACCCCATTTTATAAAGGGAAAAGCCTCCTACATGAAACACGGATAGTCTTACAGGAAACTTTGTCAGCACTACAAGAAACACAGAAAAAGCAGAAGGAAGGGAAGCAAGGACAAGGGAAAGGCAAGGAACCAGCAACACAAGTACAGGGGGAGGCATATGCTCCAAAGACATTAAAGGGAGAATCCCAAGAGCTACAGGAACCTATCCGACAGCCCAATCTTAGCTCCTATTATAGATTCATTGAAAGAGGCAGAGTAATAGCACAGAAATTTTCCATCCCTCTCTTTTTTGAGCTTGAGAAGAAGAGAACAAGGACACATCGCTAGATGAAAATTTCTAAATCAAAGAATGTAGAGGATGTGGGCCATATGGAAGAGAAGCTAGTGTTGCGGGATAAACTCCCCTAGGGTCTTGGGTGGATACCCTAGCAGACGGAAGGTTATCTATGCAAAGAAACACACATTCCAGGCAATCATAATGCTACTATAAGCAAACTCTACAATAGGGGGCATACCTGAGGTCCTACGTTTGAGAAGAGCCTCCAAGGGTCCAAACCCTTCTTTGAGTTCCTTTTCTCCTTTGACCTGCAAAACCAACAATTCAAGAAAGTGCAGCAGTATATGGACTAAACATCATAAAAAAACCAACTTCATATTATAAGGAAAGGTAGTTAGTTATGCAATTAAACAACCTATCACATATGAATCATAACATGAATATCATAACATGAAGAAGATCTATATCAAGAACAAAGACATGTGTTTCTTTTATTATAGACAAAGAAAGTACAGAAAAGGAACAATTTCACCTGACTCGTCCTTTCGCAGGCTCCAAGCGGAACCGTCTCCCAGATTCGTCCAGTCTAAAGCCTTTAACAAACTCCTTCCATGACTTACTCCATGATCTCTCAAGTAGTATGAAATCATCAACACACACAAGGAAACAAGGGTTTCCTATAGAACGGGGGAAGTGCAGGAGGCACAAGGATCATCAGACATGGTCAGGGAAATCTCAGCATAATAATATTTCTCTCTTCTCTCCTTCCCTTGGCCTTCCCATAGAAGCCTTTTTATACTTCTCCCAAAGTAGTTTTTTAGTTGGGAAATCGTTGGGAACAGTTGTGCCACGGGCACTAACAGGTGATCAACAGGTAAAACCTGTGATCTTCGCCCGAAATTAAGGAGATTTTTATTTTTTAAGTGTTTTTATACATATACGCAGGTTGGGTATACACAGACCCACGTATACACGTGTTTAGCTCAGGGAAATGTCACGTATAGGGGAAAAACACTGATTTTTTAGATTTGGGACCAGATCTAGCAGGAGGGGTTGCCCTAGGCCATGAGTGGAGCTTCACAAACCTCAAGAGTGAGATTTGGAGCTATAACAGATGCCCCCTAATATAAGAGGTCAGAAGGGGTACATGATGGCCGAAATGTATTAAGCAAGTTCATGGAAAGGAAATCTGTCGAAGACTGAGAAGGACTGCACCATAATTCAACCTGCCAAGCCACAAAAGGAGATTAGAAAGAAACATTGTCTGAGGTAGGCATACCCATGCTCAGAGAAAATACAACATCTCCGCATATCAAGTACAAGCGGATCTACCAAGTATACAAGTATAAATGACTGCAAAATACATAACGGATCATCGGATGATGATCGAACAAGTACATGTCTGAAAGTCACATATAAGAGTGTCAATGATGCTAAAAGATGAAGCAAATCACTGATATCAAAGACTGATCCCAAAAAAGTACCAACTAAACATGATGGAATAAGATGGTACTACACTGCAAACTCAGGTGCCATCATATAAAATGTTGCCATGAATGACTGTAACATATAAGGTGAAGTGGTATCTACTAGCAACAACAGGAGCAACTGCCAAGTGAATTAACGAATGTTGATACAACCTGAGGTCTTCACCGACCACCGTGGTACATTTCTACAGCATGGGAATAAATGATTTGAAGTCGACCATGTGAGAAATTTTTTGATTACCGTCCATTGATGTATACCATTAACAAATGTGAGACTACTCACCGATAATGATAATGAGCGTCAAGGTACCCAATGCAATCCAACAAGTGTGAATAAATGAGTTGGAGTCGAACACCTGTAAGAATCTCTCGATCAGGAGACAATGATGGTTTCCCACTGTCAATAGTGAAGGATCTTCCACTGATGACTGCAAACCCTAAGGTACTCCCAAATGAACTCTAGATCTCTTCCCCAGAGCAATGAGTCGAAGTCGATAGGGAAAGGTCCACTAGGAGGAAGGCATAAAGGCATCATCCATCAATCTAGCGCGAGTGTAACCCGTAGGCCAATAATGTGGAAGGAATCGGACGAAAAATATGTAGTAACCCAACAGAAGTACATTTCCGGCATACACAAGATGTGGCTAGTGCACAGTAGAAACCCTCTGAACCAACCATGAAAGCCGACACAGAGGCAATGTATCCACCAATAGGGTCAAATGGAAAGCAAGGTACTGAACGAATCCCAATGTGTGATAATGTAAGCTGATGTTGAACACAAGGGAAACCACTCAGTCAAAGACCCATGATACTGATCGATGCTGAGCACAAGGTGACCTACCAATAATGAAAATAGGGCCAGGGTGCAGCTCTAGGCCCGTCCTCAGAGCAATATGTCGTCGTCGATAAGGACAAGACCCGCCAGCAAGAAGTCAATGGAGACCTTCTCAAATAGGCATGAGTAAAGGACCAATATAACTGATGTGATGATAGACATAGTACTGACAACTAGGGATGGCCGACTGAAAAATAAGTCAAGAGACACTGGAGAGAGGCTAACTCAAGATAACTTCCCTTGAACAAAATCACGACTCAATGTGACTATGTGGCAGCATATGATGACTCTGAATAAGCTCGTTGCGCAGGAGGCACAAATAAACCCTCCATATGATTGGAAGAGATAACCAATCGGGGGAGAACTGACTCAATAACAAGGTTAAGGCATACCTAATTCAAACTAAATCCCACCCAAGCGGAGGAGACTTTGTTTCGAGTGCTTTGTTCAAGGGCGACACGACTGACTCTAGCTGCCAACAATAAATGGAAATACTGTCCTGTTCCCGCTCTTTTTTGAAATATATAATTTTTTGGTCTTTTTCTTTAAAGCTGGAAAAACAATAAAATAATGCTATAGTACAGTGGAAAGAACGAGTGTCAGCGAAGCAGATGATCTAGTTCGTGGGATTGGAACATTCCTATGCTCAATGTAGGGAGGCAAAAACTGGCCAGAGACACTCAAAGGTGTGTTCCTTCCACGGGTCAAGGTGTGTCAAGCTGCAGAGGTCAAAGGTATGCAAGTTTGATTTTGCAGTCGTCATGGTCAAAAGTTGGCTTAAACACGAGTCCAAGTGAATCCGGCTTAAGGCCAAAAGATGCAGATAGTCAAAATGCAATGCAGTAGTGCAACTCAACACAAAGGAGCCTCTAGGGTATAAGGCCAGAACGAAACGAAGAAGCAAAGAAGAATGAGTCTTCATCGTATAAGTCATGGCAGGACTATAGAGGACTCCCGAGCCTACTCAAATCGGAGCAGCATGGGCAACAAATGTCAGTGAGGTGCTAACTAGGGTGCCCATGTAAAGGATGGCTCTATCATCGTGTCATGATTTAAAGAATCGACGAGTGAAGATGGTTTGCGAACCATAACACGATGGGATCGACCCTATGGCAAGTGTATCGACAGATGGAGGCTAGTATGCATGATGCAATAGAAAAAATGGCTGCCCTAACCTATATGCCAGTGAGAAAATGATACCTACCATGATGGGTCAGTAGTCATGGAACCGTCTCGAAACTGTTGAAAACGTCCAAAATGTCCTGAAAATCAAACCATTCTTCACATTCCAAGCTCCCAAGTTAAAAGTTACATGAGACCAAACAAAATCAATTTTTGAGAAAATTTGACATTTTCAAATCTTCTAAAAAGGATTTTGGACTCACCATTTTCAACATTTGAGTTTGAGAGCAAAGAATTGGAGCAAAAGGAGCTAACTTCCCGTACGCCAAATTCAACTGTTCAAATTCCTCAAAAATCTCCAGGTAACCCTCATTCTTAACTTGTAATTGATTGTGATTGTTTTTAGAAGTTTCAATTAATGTTTCACCATTGAGTTCTTTGCCAAAATTTTCTCCGCGGCGTATACGCGGGTTGGTAATATGCAACCCGCGTACACGCGGGCCCTACACACGACTATGTGTAAAGGGGACCCACGTATACGCCACGGACATTTCAAATAAAATAACTAACGGTTGAAATTGATTTTTCTTTCAGGATGACAATCACCTGGTGAGAAAGAGAGCATACCGCAGTAGATGAAGAAGTTATGAATAGTCCAGAAGCTTTGGATGCATTACAGGGATGCAGTTTGCTTAAGTTCTTCAAATTACCAAATATGAAAGCAAACACACGTCTGCTTGAGATGCTTCTCGATTACTGGAACATCGAGGAGGATGCTTTTATGATCGATTAGATGCCACTCAGGATTGAAGTGGAAGATATATATTTCATTACAGGCCTTTCCCGAAGGGGAGAGGTAGTACATTCCTGGGGAAGAACACGAAACAGTCTCTCCATAGAGGACAATGTACAGATATATTACCCGGGATATCCGAAGAAAGTCAGAAGTTAGATTTCCATCACATGTGGCGAGTCTACCACTGAAAATAATCCTGTTCATCATAGCTCGAGTGAATGGATCCACTTCCCTGCATCAGGCATCACGGCTCAACATGAGCGTGGCGGTTGACTGTCTGACCACACTATTTGATTGTTGTACTCCTATTTTGGCTAGCATGAAAAGCCAACTCACTTCTATCAAGAGAGGACAGACCAAAAACTTCGGTTATGGGACAATTTTATGTTCTTTCTTCTTCGAGAGAGTCCTTGCACTTCGTCCCAGAGTACCTGTTTCAATCAGTGCCCCATGAGATCCTCGAATGGGCAGGTGGGCCAACCTGATGAAACGTATAGGAGGTGGGGAGGTCCCACAGACTGCTTTCAATGATGATTTCTCTTCCTGGTGGGATCAGCAGATCATCGCCATCGATGACTACCCTATGCCGGGTTGGATTTCCGAGGAGATCCCGATCTAGCATTACCACCGATCGCAACATGGGGCGACATTGGTAAGTGATTTTTGATTTTATGATTTTTTTTTTAATTTTTCAAATATAATAAGGAACTTTGAAAATATTTTTGATAGGATTCAAATGACTAATATAATGATCATGTTCCAGATATTGGGCCTGTACAACTAGATGAGTTCCCACAGCACAAGCATTGCGACCAAGGGGCCGAAGAGGCGGCTGCAACCACGGAACGAACTCTACATACAGTTCAATGGCATTTGGTGAGACTGACCCACCGAGTGCCGATGGCGGCCGTAGAATACCTTCCTATAGAGATGCAGCGTCATGTGGTTGACATGCCACATGACTAGGTCCGCACTTTTAGGCGTGTAGCCAATGCAGTAGTTGCCTACTTAGCCCCTCATCTTGAGCCGGGGAATTAGACATAGTGGACATGATTATGGGCATTTGAGTCCGAATTTTGTATATTTTTTGAACAGACTTATGTCCACTCGAGACGCTTTATGATATATATATACAGTTTGACTTTTTGATGCTTAATTTATTGTGATGAATGATTGATGTGCCAGTCTAATGCTTGATTAGCGATAGAATCAGCTAACCAATTATGAGATCTTGGAATATGAAAATAATTAATATAAGTAAACAATCTTTGCGACAACCTCACCCTTAAATACTGGCGATATAAACATGGATCCCTTACCCGATAAATGTTATTTAATTGTGACACTATCAATTGTGAATCAAGCTAAACTACCAAGAAGTCAATTTCATGTGAAATTTCCTCAGATAGCAAATTAATGTTGGAAGTATACTCAGCCATATAGTTTGAAGCAGGACCGATGCATACTCCCCTTGATACCATCAATTGACCAGTTGGATAATACAGTACCCAAGCTGCGGAAGCGAGATTCCGAGTGTGCCGACTAGCACCATCAGTGAATCAAAAATAGACCAAGTCATCCATCAGCACCTGCAAAAGCAGACCAAAAAGTGTTGATATCACGAAATCTCGACAAAATATGTGTTACACTGAAATTTTTCACCATGACTATCTGCAGTTAATATGGCTCCATCAATAGTCATATTATCCTCCTTGTCAAGCCTAATACCTCTGCTCTTCATGTCAAGCTTCAAAAAAGAGAGAAAGTCACTAAAAACATGTTTATCTCT
>APFE030144276.1:0-16949 GCA_000404065.3 Pinus taeda | reverse complement strand
TCTAACATGCAAGAAATAAATGTGCTCAAAAGGAAATTGGAAAACTCATTTGCAATGAAGGATTTGGGTGCTACAAAAGAAATCCTTGGTATGAGAATAACTAGAGATAGGAAGAATCGCAAATTAACATTGTCTCAAAGTGAGTATATAGAAAAGGTGTTGAAAAGGTTTAACATGCAGAATGAAAAACCAGTTAGTATACCTTTGGCTAGCCATTTCAAATTAAGTAAGGAGGCGTGTCCCAAGACTTTGGAAGAAATGGCTGATATGTCTAAAGTTCCATATGCATCAGTAGTTGGAAGCTTAATGTATGCAATGGCCTACACAAGGCCTGATATTGCACATGCAGTGGGAGTTGCAAGAAGGTACACGAACAATCGAGGAAATGAACATTGGATGGCAATGAAATGGATTCTTGGGTATTTGAGAGGTACCACAAATCAAGAATTATGCTTTGGTGGTTCAAACATTGCTCCATAGGGATATGTTCATGTAGATATTGCAGGTGACAGAGACAACAGGAGGAGCACTATAGGATATGTGTTTACTGTAGGTGGAACAACTGTCAGTTGGGTCTCAAAACTACAAAGTGTTGTTTCACTCTCAACAATAGAAGCAGAGTATGTTGCTACTAGAGAGGCTAGTAAAGAAATGATTTGGTTACAAAGGTTTTTGGATGAATTGGGTAAAAATCTGGAGTTGGGCAGGTTATATATTGACAGCTAAAGTGCTATACATCTTGCAAAGAACTCTGAATTCATTCCAAGACTAAACATATATAGCTCAAGTACCATCTCATACAGTCAACATTGGAAGATGGACAGCTGAAGTTGGAAAATATACACACTAGCCACAATCCTACAGATATGTTAACAAAAGTTGTAACTAGGGAGAAACTGAGAATCTGCTCAGTTTCAATTGTTCCTCAAGTATGATGAAGAATATGAGAAATAATCAGGTCCAAAGTGGAGTCATTATCTAGCAAATGAAGCAGTGGTGGAGTTTCTATAATCAGTCTCCAAGTGGGAGATTGTTGGGTGTGGAGCTTGATTATCTTCTGTATTCAAAGGTTTCATCCAAATGTATATCCCAGGAAGATTGTACAACCCTCCACACGGGGGAGTGTGGGGGGGACTTGTCCCCCCCATAGCAGTCTAGGGGGGCTAATCCCCACCAGTTGGGGGGTCCAGGGGCCAATGATCCCCCGGCGGGGGTTCGGGGGTAGCACCCCCGAAGCTAAAAATAGATGTAAAATTGCCTTGTAAAAGTCTAAATTTCTAGTCAATCTGGGTTGTTCATTAGGCAAATGATCTGACGGTAGAAGTTATGTTTAGTTTAGGGTTTTTGCCATAGAAGGCAACCCCTCGTTATATATGAGGGAATTGTATGATGTCCATGTAGATCTGTATTATGAGTAAGGAAGACAGAGGAGATTGAGAGCGAAGAGGGAGTTACAACGGATCTGTTGTAGGTTGTATCTCTTCAGTTTGTTGGATAATATAATAAAATAAGGACTGGTTGTTTCTCTATGGACGTAGCCCAAACTAGGTGAACCATGTATATCTGTGTCTCTCTTGTTTTATGCATTTTTTTTGTTTATATTTCTGCATTATTTTATGTGTTCCATTGCTTTCTAATATTTAATTTTCTAACATTAGGGACTCATTA
The DNA here is from genome assembly GCA_000404065.3 of Pinus taeda. Lineage (NCBI taxonomy): Eukaryota > Viridiplantae > Streptophyta > Pinopsida > Pinales > Pinaceae > Pinus > Pinus taeda. Next base: position 15,281 of record APFE030144276.1, on the reverse strand, counting down.
TTGTCCTCCTCTCAACCTCTGTCATTGATGTAAAGTAGCAAAGTATCACAGGCACTTTCTCTAAGAATATCCTACAAATTTTAGCATAAAAGTGCCTGTGAAAGAGGGAAAGTTCCACAATTGGGCTGGAGTCTTCAAGGGAAATATGAAACAACTTCTAGAGGAAAACCAAGATGGACCACAATTCTTCCAACTAGCAACTATAGAGATATTCGCTAAACATTGAACTCCAAATGTTTCCTGTGTTCAATCCCTGTGAATTCTTCAACTTTTTTCTACCATTCCCCGATTTCCAACATATGCCTTTGTGTTCACTACACAAGAATCCCTCACACTTTTTTTCTTCTAAACTTGGTTCTCAAAATCTTCATTCCATTTATCGGAACAAATGGTAGAATTCATTACACTACATCATGCCTCCACTTAGCACTATATTCTTTCCACACCATTTCATTCCTCTTTTCACCTCATCGAGCCCAAACAAAACACAAAAACAATTGCTATAGTGGCAGTGAGTCGTTGCCACCACCCTAGCACTGTAAACAAATAGCAAACCACTACTCTCTATCACATTAGAGGCCGAATCCTAGAATGAAGAGAAATAACTCAAATAGACTTCCAATTCCAAACCAAACAACACTCATGCTTGGAGAGGAAACCAAAGTCCATAAAAATGGAAATAATGAGTCCTCATACCAATGCCTGGCCAAATAAACCCACATGTAGTACCAAAATCCTCCATCACAAACTTTTGAACCACCGACACTAGTGTGAGGAAAGAATCAAAGGGGAGTAATTGATGTATTAACTTACTATCATGTCTAGTTTGCATGATTTTACAAGTGTCTAAATGAAGGGCTCTCGATAAGATTCAAATGTGTCATGAACAAAGTAGGATAGTGCAGTCAATGAAGGGATTTTCACAGCAAGGAATTCAAAGAGAGTATTTTGGTGTTAGCTTTCCAAGAAGTATTGATTTCAACTTTAAAGGGATTTTACAAGCAGTTTTAGGATATTACTTTGGGTTGTCTGCAATGTTAGTACTACAGTTGGAAATGTCCTTTTGATGTCATTGTTTATTAGAATGACGTTATTCAGAATCTTATGATAATATAGAAGTAGTCTGAAAGGAGACTTATCAACAGGCACAATATTTTGATTTCTACTTGAAATAGCGAATATGCAATTTTTTTCTTGGAAAAAAGACTAAATCCTTGAAGTGGTCAATTCGCTAGTGATTTTCTAGCCAATACAAAATTGTTGTTGCTGAAAAGCGAAGGAAGTTTAGTGTTGAAAACAATGGAAGAGTCAACTAAATCATAAGCAATGGAGTATTGGCTTGTTTGTTTGCATCAATAACAACATACTTCTAGTGCATCTACATGCTAAAGTCAATTAAGTCTAATGATAATTTGGTCTAAAGCCTCGTAGGTTTCTATTGACCATGTGGAGGCACTACTTGTGTTAAGTAGTAAATCGTGATCCAAGCATATATTATGTTCCATTCATAAGTGATATGTTTGTGTATCCACAAAAGCATCCAATCTCAACAACATGCGCTAACTCCCTTCAAACTCTTGAAGCAAACTCATTCCTATAAGTCAAGTTTCTATGTATATTGTTGCTTTAGTTTAAAGGAAAGGTCCCATACATTTTCACTCAAAATCATACTAGACCGATATGTGTGAAGAGTGAGTTGGTAATAATTATAGAATGGTGATTGTCCAACCTAGAATCAAAGGGTGGAAGGTTCTATGAATTTATTGTTAAAAGATTTATAATGAAAAATATATATCCTTTTATAAAGGTGTTTAGTGACCTATTTGATTTTATGTTTTTTTTTAATAGAGAGAAATAGGGATGATGCTTTTGATAAGGATGGTATTGATAAAGTGCCTTCTTCCCATGCTTTGTTAGCTACTAATAACCTGGTTTACCTTGAATATGAGAAAAATACGAGGGCTATTGAATCCCACTGGTTGTGCAAGATGGGATATACAGGTGTTGGACTTGGGAAGAGTGGATAGGGTATGGTTATCCCTATTGAGCTTGAGATGAGACTGCTTAGAGCATGACCTGGATATAGTCAGAATCCATTTCCATATGGAGGTCATTTTAAATTGATTTGCAATAAGATTATCTTGTACACATTTGTTTGTTTGTTGCTAAATATAACTATGCTAAGTTCCAGAGCACAAATTCTCCCTACTGATGATCTGGTTGATGTCAACATATGCCTATGTTGGAAATAAATGATAGTTCTGTTGATTTGAAGTGACAACATGCACCTTTTTTTTAGGGATGATTACATTTTGCACCATCTATTTACCAAGAACACTACTCTTTTCCCTACAAAAATTCTCATCATAGAGAAGAGGATCCGAGAGTCTAAATTCTTAGTATAGTAGCAGTGATGCTTATATATCTTTGTAGAAGAGGCATAGGAGGAATAATTATGGACTAGTGCCAACTACCAGGATTGGTTGTGGGTTGGGTTGATGAGTGGTCATGGCAACATTTGTAAAAGTGCCAAAGAACTTCATAAATATGTGTACAATCAATTGTACACTCATAAATATCTCTTTAATCCTGTTGATTTCTCTTGTTGCTATGTTGGCATGTTATGCCATGCAAGAAAGAATCGATTCAAGCCATTATATGTGAACCTTATTGATTGTAGTGACCCTTTTATCTATGTTTAAAGAGGAATGTTATTGAGCTTGTTTGCATGTAAAAACCAAACTTGACGTCGTGATGAACCTAATTACTATATGACTAGTCAAAAAAAAAATATAGATTTGTTTGATGATAAGAAAATAAGGAAAAGTAAAAAAATAAGCCACTAAAGGCCTATGTACTGCTCAGATTAGAAACAAACCAATAAACTACTTTTTTATATACACCAAAAACCAAAAAGAGCTTTTGAGCAAGGAATGTTAAGTTTTTACTATCTTAGATGGCTCTATAATTTTCTTTGGTTGATGCTCTTCTCGCATGATTTGGGAGAATTTATGATTGCGAGTTACATGATTGAGATTTCTTAGTTGATAACTTGACAGAACTATGATTTTGGAGACTATTATTAATAGAGCTTTTTGGGAAACCTGTTCTGACCATTTGTGCATAGGCTCTTGCTACACCTTACGTTATGGAGATTGGAGATTCAATTTATCAAGAACTCTTAATTGTAAGCCTTGTTGGATGAGATTTCTTCACTGTGTTCCAAAGAGGACTGTGTAGAGGTTTTGTGAAGGTCACTGTTATGTTGCACCTCATTATGGTGTGGGATCTTCACTATCAATAATATTAGCCTTAGTATGTTAAGGGTGGAAATGATGGGAGATGTGATTTATCTAAAAAGATTATAGGAAAGTTTGCAATAATGATGTTAACTGCAGGAAATTATTATTACAGAACATTGTTAAGATAATGTCACCTTCATAGTTCCTCCAAGTTGTGCTTAAGGGAGAATATGAGAATATTTAATTTAAACCTAACTTGAGGGGTTTATTAGACCTTTAGAATTTCTTGATCATTACATTTATGGTTTATTGTAATCCCACCCTTTGGGGTTTTATGGGTAACCTTAATTGGTAAGGCTCTAGTTTCATTTGACACACACATTACACATAATGCATTGTGCTCATTGGGATGATCTTACCTAGATGTACTTCATTTTTTAAAGGTGTTCTAAACACTACATCTCATTCAGTTACCTTGGGCTCATCATGAAACCCTAACAAATGAAACATAGGAATGCTAAGCCCAATTTGATACAGAGCAATCTTGTGATGCCTACAAATTCATGATGATTAGAAAATTTACCACAAGTAATTCCAAGGTGCTATTAGAATGTGAAGATTGAGGAATTAGAAACTGTCAGAACACAATTTTAGAAAGCATCACACATAAAAACTCCTTAATGTCCAAACTCTTTCCTTGGATGAGGTCAACTGTGGGACACTCTCTTCCAAGACAGGGATCTTGATAACCTTAAGAATTAGAAAATCCCTTAATGTTTGAACTCTTTCCTAGGAAAAGGTCAATTGTGGGACACTCTTTTCAAAGACAGAGATCTCAATAACCCTAGGACTTGGATGGCATCTACAGATCCTAAAATACTATTGATGTGAATGGAGAAAAAGGAAGAAAAAGGATTAACAAACCATTTAGAGAAGAAACATAATCATTTATCAACATAGGAAATTAAATACATCAAACCAATAGAAAGTATATATATACATTACAAAATAGAAGAAAAAGTCTTACTTTGTAGTGGAAAGACTAATAAGTATTTAGTTAAGAGGATCTTGTTTCAAGCAGCTTAAATTTAGAATCATTTATCTTATCAGGATACTAAATCAAATCAATGACCAATCGATTTGGATTATAACCCTCCCCAAAACAGGGACTAGCTCAATTCAAAATGTGTCTCACTATTAAGAAATATTAGGTTTTCTTAGAAATGCTAAAGCTAGGGTGGAAGAAAGAACTTGAAGGGTCAACATTGTTTAGGATGGAGATAAAATTAACCAATATTATAAAAAAATTAAAATTTTGGCCGAAAAAAAAGTGGAAAGAGGCTAATTCAATTAAGACAAAAGATTAGAATACATCAAGGATACAATGTTGGGAATACTGACGAAATCATTCTAGATAGAAGAAGAGTGAACAATAAGGGAATAGGAAGATATATGTGGTAGATAGGAATCAAAATGGAGAATTAAATCCAGAATGATGGGGACAAAAATATCAAATTCTTCCAAAAATAGCTACAAGTTAGAGGTGCATTAGTGGTATTCACAGAGTAAATTTGGAAGCTAGATAAGGTAGGAGAAAATGAGATTAAAGCTTCAGCAAATTCATTTCTTCTTTAATTTGATGGGAAATAATGTGTCTAGATTTGGGAAAAAGGATGCTTCTTCCTTACTTGCTAACATTCCCAGATTCGTAAACCAGGAACTAAAGGATTTTCTCTTGAAGCTCATTTCTCAGGAGGAGACAGAAGAACCTATCTTCTATTAATAGAAGAAGAAATCACTAGGACCATATGTTTCCCGAATAAATTTCTACTAGGCTAGATAGTAAAGCTGGATTTTCTGGAACAAATGGAAGAATCAAGTACAAAAGGAAAAATTACAGGTCTCATAAACTCAACTCTCTTTTCTTTGATTCCAAAGGGAAAAACTTTCATATTGTAGTAGATTTACACCAATTTCACTAGCAATAGCATTCATAAGATCATCTCTAAATTGATAGCTCTTAGATTGCATCCTTTTATACTAGCTTAATTGCTAATGAGAAAGAGGGGTTTCTTAGTTGATAAGAACACACATTTTTTAGATATATATAATTTAGTTGCAAAAAAATTCCTTATGGATAAAAAGAAGAAGTTAGGTTCATATTTTTCTAATTTAGTTATGGCATGTTAGCTTTTGGGGTTGCATCAAGTGTTTTCACCTTGACAATAGAGCGTTGTCTCCTAGCCCGTTGGCAATGGTTCATCGACATTTGGATGGCTCAGTTTGGATCGATGACCTTGGTCAGGGTACTTGCATGGTGCCCCTCTCAAGGAGGTTGTTACCCTAATCCACATACTACAATAGGGAATCTATTTCTCAGCCAATGGAGGTGTCTACCTATGAGGAGAAGCATGAAGCATTGACCTTGGAGCTTGGGGCCATTGATATGCCTTGAAGGTTGGAACTTGACTTGAGGATACTTGGGTTGAGGAGCATATTTCATAGAGGTTGGTGATGGACCCATACACATATATGTTCAAGATGAGCATTGGAGTTGTGTGACCACATTGGTACACATGAGAGTAGCATTGAGTCATTGTGAGGGCACATGGCACAGAGCTAGAAGAAGAGAATCTTACAGGAGGATGGTTGGATAGAGGACCTATTGACCATGTACATGTCAACAATTCCGAGAAATAGAGTACACAATAGTGGACAAATTTTTTTTGAGTCATTGTCATCACTGAAATCCCAAATTCTACAGTATTATTGTAAAAATGAGTCTAGTATGATTATGAAGCCATGTAAAAACACCTAGGTAAGCCTTTCATTCTTAATGAAGGATTTCGCTCTAAGCAGTTTTCTAACCTCCCTAAATTATTTCTGTTTCTAAACATGAATAATTAGCATATTTTTTCTCCCAAGCATTCTATAAAGCTAGAGTGGAATTGTGAATGATGAGGATTTCAATTACATGAGCTCTATTATCTATTGTTGGATTTCAATTACTTTAACTCTGTTATCAGTGGCTGGGTAAAGGAGTCGTGCAGTAGTTTTAACAACATGTTGGATTCGATGGGAGTAAATAATTTTAACAAGTTTCTAAATGTGCCTGAGTACAGTGGAATCCCACAATTATTGCCTTGTTTTTCCTTAACAAATTCTAAAAGACATGATCTACAAATTCTTCCTATGTCATATGGCACACTTAGAAATTCTCAAGGAGGTATTAGATCTTCATTTGCATTAAACTTCCCTTTTGCAACAATGATGTCAATGTCCATTTTAAAGGTGGAATAGATTTAACGTCTAGAGGAAAATGAAATGCAGGAGCCATTTCCAGGGGTGAATGCAGGAAAGGGCTCTTTCAACCATAAAGTCCCTTTTTTTGCAGGGCTCTCTACATTAGTGAGATTTATTAGGTGCTCAAAGTGATATCACTAAGATGTATTAGTTATGTAAAGAGAAACCGAGGTTGTAATAGACAACGAACCTCGCTACTGGAGCAGTCCAAAGAGGGTATGAACAAAGTGCCATCACTGAATATTATATCAAAGTCTCACATATGAGTGAGAAAGAGTGGCCTTTTCTTATTGATACTTTTCTAAGCTGTTACCAGAAGTTTTTCTTTCAAGGAAAATCACAAGTTTAAATCAATGTATCAAATATGAGTGCGTAAGTGTGGGCTTTTTTTAATTGATATTTTTAGAAGTCGTTACTAAAAATAGAAACACAGGAGAGGACTAATTTTTGCAAAGTTAGAGTTGAGTGTTTCTTAAAGATGCTCTGCAAACTATTTTGAAGATATGTGCTGAAGCACTACAGTACTCCAAAGCATCATTAGATCTTACAATGATGTATATAAACAAAGAGAATATATGTGAGATCAAAGTACGATTAGTGAATCGGCCGAAAAAGGATGACGAACGATGTGCTCGACCAAAGGAAGAGGAACTTTTACTTAACCAATGAGTTCCCTCCCATTGTTTGTCCCTAAGGAGATATTCACAAAATTGACCCCGAAAGCCAAACCCATGATCGTGATTTTACTTTTAGCAACTCTCTGTGATGGTTGTGCTACTTTTAATGGATGTCTATAAGACATGGACAATTTAATGGGTCTGTGTAGAGGTTATAATTCTGGTGGATGTCCATAATAGGCATTTTTAAGAAGGGGATCCAACCTTTAAAAGAAAACTACAGACAACAGGATAATATCAAGCTTAACTGCCAAACAAACAAACAGAACTCAGAAAATGAAGAGACTGAAATGAATAGAAGGAACAAGAGAATCACTACATATATTAAATCTACTGTGTTTTAAAATGTAGAGTGAAGCTACCTATTTATAGCAAGCTGAGAGAAGTCTATGATTTCAGAAGGTGGTTTGCTAGTATACCAACAGAGCATCTAATAATTTACCTAAGTGAACTTAAACTAGGTACATGCATACACCACCTTAAGTAAAAATCAAGAAAGTATAAAAAAGAGGTTAAATCTCATAAATGAGTCCTGGTTACAATGTCATGATAGGTATCCATGTACATAATTCTTAGAACAGTAGGCAAAAAAACAAGGAGGACTCAGACTACCCTCCACCCCCTATCAGGATAACTTTCTTCACCCCAAGCAAGATATGAAGTTGTACATACAGAATCTCTGTCAAGGGTTTATTAAATATGTCAACAACAATAACACAAATCAATAACTCTACTCTCAATCGACTCTCAGATGAAATGAATGTGGATTTCTATATTCTTGGTGCATTGATGCTACTGACTGCTAGGAAATATGGATAGCACTCTGATTAGCACACCAAATTATAGTTTTTTCCTTCTGAATCGATCGAATCCAAATAGATTTTTTGGCAGCATTAATAACACCTTAGTACTCTGCATTTATAGAAGAAAGGGTCAGAGCCAAGATGAAAGAACCAGATGTGGACTTGCAGTCATCGAGATCGCCAGTCTAATTGGAGTCAATATAACCAACTAGATTTGCATTACCATTTGAAGAATATTGAATTTCACATGTGTGTCCCTGTAATGTAGCAAATAATTCTCATTTCAACTTTCAATTAAGCTCATGTGGTTCTAGCATGAACTGGAAAACCAACCCAACTTCATAGGAGATATTGGGACCACTATAAGCTTAGTATAGAATGATGCCAATGAGCTGCTAATACAACTTGGCTAGCAACTTTCCCCTTGACAAAAATGGCATGGGTGAAAATCTGTAATCCTACATGCAAAATCTGCTTAAGATATCCTAAGATATACTTGGGAAAAGAGATACCTTTTCTAGATGCAGACTAAGTGATTTGTAATTAAAGAAAGTAGCGAAGGTGCCCTAAGTCAGTCGTGTTGAAATGTTGAAGAAGGGTGGACTTTCACATGATCAACCAAGGTAGGTGAACTCCAATTTAGAATTGGATCATCCACATAGAGAGCAAATAGGAGGAGTTCATCGCCTTGCTACAAAATATAGACATTTGGCTCATAGTGGTAGTGATAAAAGTTTAGAGGAAATTAATCCATCTTCTTATACCAAGCCCTAGTGCTTGTTTGAGTACTAGGAATTTTAATTTTCCAGACAAATGAAAACTCTTGGATAAAACTTTGTTTGCTCCATGTATATATCTTCCTGTAAATCCTCATAAATAAAGGTACCTTTGACATCCATTTGGTGTACCACCCACTTTGAGATGTAACTAGAGAATGAGCAATGCAAACATAATTATTTTTAGCCACAAGGGCGATGGTTTCAAAATGGCAATGCCTTCGACCTAAGAAAAACCTCTAGCAACCAATCAAGCCTTATAGTTGTCTACAATAATATTTGCTGCATATCTGGTTTGAAACTATGATCTGCCAACTTAGGAAAAATGAATTTTATACTTGTCTACAATACCATTTGCTACTTCTCATCAAGGAAAGATGCTCATCTTCCATGGTTGTACACACACTACAACTTTTGGACCTCGCTAAAGTCCTTTGTATCTGAAGCACTAGCCATAAATACTTCAGGAGTCTTTGAAGAAAGAAGCTAGTTTTTTGTTGACCCCAATTAGGAAGTGGTAGAAGAACTTCACATAGTGTGATTCAAGAGAATGATAATGAGCTAGATAATTTAACTTGAAATAAGAAAAATTATACAAATATCCAAGAAGCTGATGACAATGCTCATCAAATCCAACACTCCCTCTGATGATTAACTTGTTTGTTAGGATCAAGTAATAGTTACCCTTTAACGTCTTTTGGGTAGCCAACAAATCTGAAAGATTTATTTTATATGTCAATTGCCTTGCATTTTTCTTTGGAGATGTGGGCCCAATCATTACACACGAAGACTTTGAGATGACCAATAGAGGTTTGTACTCTTCAAGCTTCCTCTAGGGTCACCACTTGCACATATTTGTGAGGTGTGCAACTATGAAACTGATTGGTAAAATTGATGGTGCCAGCCAAAAGTTGTGGGGTAAGATCTATAGAATGGATCATACATTTTGCCTTCTCCTTCAAATTACAACTCTTTCTTTTCAGCAACACCATTTTGCTATGGATAGAAGGGCACAATATCTAGTAGCTGAATACCTTCAATGGCACAATAGTTCTCAAATATTTGGTTGATGTATTCACAACCATTATCTGTATGTGAACATTTGGTAGATTTTCTAGATTAATTTTCAGTTAAGGCTTCATCCATAATAAAAATGTCAACAACCTCACTTTCGTTAATTACCTGTAGACCCAAGGGTGTCTAGAGTAGTCATCAATGATTGTAAGCAAATAGTTGGCTCTTTGAAATAACTAGATAACGAAAGTGCATGCAATATCACTGTGAACAAGTTGAAGAGCCTTTGAAGCTCTCAAAATTTTTTCTTTATCAAAATTATTTTGAGGATGTCTGCCAAGAACACATCTAGTGAAAACAACATCAAAAAAGGATATAGGTTGAAAATAAATCCCCACCCGCCTCCCCAAAATCTCAAAATAACATAATCAAAGAGGCACCCAAGTTTTACAAAGGAAATTTCTTAGCACATGAAAGATTGTTTCCTAAAATATTAATTTAACGTTTATGGAAAAATGTCAAACTATCAAAGGCTACTACTGAGTGAATTTTTGGGAACTGAGCATCTCTATATGCAAGAGAAGGTGCAATAGTTTAGAGGAAGGCTGCGATGTGTGAGGTTTGTCACAAGTAGAGGGAAACCATCTACAAAAAAAATCCAACAGCAACCAATGATGAGCAACAACTGCAAGCAATATATCAAGTCACAAAGAGGGGCAACTAGTATATGGTGCTGCAATGACCCAATAATTTTCAGATCTTAAAATGGAGGTGGTCGAGGAATATGGAGGAAACTAATGCCCTGCAACTCTAGTACTATGTAAAATAAAACTACAGACAACAAGATAATATCAAGCTTAACCTTATACAGACAACAAAACATAGAAAATGAACAGAGACTCAAAAATAATATAACGAACAAGAGAATAACTGCATCTGTTAAATCTATTGTGTCTTAAAATAGAGAGCGATGCCCTATTTACAAAAGAGTGGGAGGAATGCAGAATAAAAGGTTATTGGTGGGTTTACCAACTGAGCATTTAATAATATACCTAAATGAACTTAAAATGAGTATGCGCACTGACATGGCCAAACAATCAGTGTAGTAATATCAAATATAAGAAGATTAACTACAAATTGCCAGTCAAAAGGTCCAAAATAGCCAAAATTCTCATCCAAAAGTTGTTCTAGCCACACTTCCCAAGTTCAAATCCTATATGACTGCTAAGTATAATGTTTTACAGAGTGAGAGATTGTTTGAGCAAATAAACTACCTATTGGAACATGATAGAAACAGAGAGCTACATTAAATATAGACCTCAAGGGGCTGCTTCTTCAAAGCCAACTTGGATCTCCATCATATATTCAACTGCTTGCGTATCCAGATATATGTTGATGACGATGTTATGTTTGATCCTGTAGCATATTTCCGTGATACCTTGAATGGATAATGGTGTTCAGAGGTTTCCTCCTTAACCTGAGGTGAACATGATTGCATTAACAGTGCTAGAAGTTGAATATAAGCCGTAATTTTGGAAACAGAGGAGTATAGTGAGTTCATTCTTTCTCCCAGTTCCTCATACCTCCCTAGATGTCTATGCATGAATTCTACAAATTTCTTGTCCTTTAATTGAAGCACTGATAGTTGAAGAGCAATATCAATTGCTTTCTAGTGTTGGAGTTGGGTCTGCACTGTGAACTTATATTCACAATCATTCCATCATCTCAACCACCTACTAGAAGAATTATATAAATCACTTTGTGCCTTTGAAATATGGTGCTCACATTCTTTATTCCTCTCCTGACATCTGATAATTCACACATAACACAAACCAGGCTCGCTATGATTACTAGCGATGGCTATGTGTTCTGCAAAGTCCAACACATAGAGAGCTCATAAAGACCACAATCTTTAACCCATTCACCATGTAAAAATGTGTTGATGTTCAAACTAGCCCAGTGAAGTGCCAGGGAAACTCTCAGACATGCCAACCTAACATTCCACAGTGGAACAATAAAACCACACTCAAGGACCATCCTTATTTTGTTGCCCATAGTGATAACTGATCATGCAGTGTGAAATAAAAGAGCATGCCAACCCAACATTACACAACAGAACAATAAAACCACATTCAAGGACCATCCTCATTTTGTTTCCCTTAATAACAATTGATGCATCCTGTCTAAAATAAAAGAGCATGCACCTCTGCAGGGGCACTCTTGCTTGTCGTTTGCATGTGTAGGTTGACACTTTGGTTTATGTAGTGTTGTCATGCATTAAGTGATCACTCCTAATTTAACACTCCCCAATTGACCTAGATGTCTACACTTGAATTATAGATGTGCAGGACCTAGAAATATTCTATTTTTTCAAACTTCTCTACTAGTATTTTGGCTCTAGCTAAGACATACATTTTGCAGAAGGACATACTATGATAGAGGATTCTCTTATCACATCTACACTTTTTCTTCTCCTCAAATTTATCAACACAAGGCTTGGATAAACTGAAAGTGCTGCTTCATTATTTGAAGCATAGTTCAGACCGCTACTACAGGTGATTTCCTTTGGGACTTGGAATGATAACCCCACACGTGCATACCACAAATATGTGTTTTGATTTTAATGGGCGTTTGTGGTAGTGGCTTTACTCATATTGTGTGCCTTGTAGTAGTGGATTTAATTTTGTTGGGTACCTGAAATAGTGGATTTGATTTGGGTAGGTGCCTAAAATAGTGGCGTTGATTTGGATGGGTGCCTAAAATAATGGCATTGATTTGGATAGGTGCTTGAAATATTGGCTTTCATTTGGAGGGGTGCCAGTAATAGTGGTGGATTTATTTTTAATGGGTCTATAATTACTAATCATAGTGGTTTTAATTTTAATTTGTGTAAGAAGTTATAAATAGTTTTCATTTTGTTGGATGCATTCAATACTAGTGGCTTTATTTTTAGTGGCCATCTATAACAATAGTGGTTTCTATTGTAATGAGTGTTTGCAATAGTGGTTTTAGGTTTAATGTTTGTAACAGTGTTCATAATATTAATAGGTGCCTACAATGGAAGTTTTAATTTAAATGGGAAAATTGGATTTAATTTAAATGGGACTCTCTAATAATGGCTTCAATACAAATTGGCATTTGAAATAGTGATATTAATTTTAATGCATGGTTGGCATGGTGGTTTTAATTTCAGTGTGTCTGCCATGTTTGTTTTAATTTCAATGGAGCCTACAATGGTGGTTTTAATTTTAATGTATCTGCAACGTTTGTTTTAATTTCAATGTGAGCTAGCAATGGTGGTTTAAATTTCAATGTGCACCACCAATGGTGGTTTTAATTTCAATAAATGCCTACAATGGTCGTTAATTTCAATGTCTACCTAGAATGGTGGTATTCAAGTTTTTTCTACAAGAGGTTTGCAACCCAGGTTAGTACAAGTGAGGAGACTGCCTTGGAAGACCTGGGTGTTTGAATGTGTGGTAGCACAGGATCCCATCCGAACTCCACAATGGTGAGGGAGGGCAAAGTGTCCATGGATTAGTACCATGTGGGGTGACCCCCCTGAGAAGTTCCTTTTTCCTTCTACTTGCTCATGCTTCCTCATTATGATACATTTTTTTCCAGCAATCACGGGTTGGCTTATTTTATTCTGTCATTTCTTTATGTTCATCTACACAATTGATCAAAACAATATTTTTTAAACATTTCCGAAATGTAGTGTGTCATATGTGTGAACATATTGTTGTAAGACAAAATCTCCAACAATTAATATGCCACTTTGGTATTTATTAATATTGGAAGTAAAAAGGCTCCACAAAGACATTAATCAAGAGGGGATGAACAAACATTTCCCACCAATTTATTGAAGCTGATGATGTATGTGTGTGAGTGATCATCTAATTAATTGGTGGAATCCTCAACAAATTGCCATGTTAATATTTATGAAGTTTGTAATTTCTTTTAATTTTGCAGAGAACATTTGTTTTCCCAGTAGATGGTTTCTTTTGTAGTTACAAGAGGTAGGACCATTTAAATCATCACATGGTAAAGCATGAAGAAAAGTTATTTGTGTGCCCCAAAAAGGACTACAAACTGCAGTTATCCACTATGACTAATTTGAAACACCATATGAAGTGGCATAGAGAGAGATTTGAGTCGTGGAAGAGTCTAAATCTACAATCCATAGAGGTGAAGAAGTATTCTTTCCCAAATCCATGTTGTGGGAAAGTTTTTAAAAATCCATCAAGGCTAGTGAAGCACGTGGATGATGTGCATTGTAAGTATTTACCCCCTCACTGCAAATATTTATATTTTGTTTGCACTAGAATTGAGTGTTTGATTATTGCCCAAGGTGATGGGTCTGTAGGTCTGAGTGACAGTTTAGTAAAAAATTTGATACCAGTTTTGCTTATTTATATTTCTACACCTCTAACATGAAATCTCGTGTGTAGGGAAAATTTTCTTTCCCAATAGCAATGTTGTTCCAAACTCTATATGGACTTTGTTTTCTAGTGAAATTGTTAATTTTCATGTCCATCTTTTAGAAGATGAGTTGAATTTTAGAGCAGCTTTAAGGTATCTATGATGAAGCATAATCTACATGGTAACAAGAAAAGGATCGAACGCTTTAGCCTCTATTAGAGAGTGTCATTTGCACTAGAACTGAGTGTTTGATTATTCCCCAAAATGGTGGTCCTGCAGGTCTGAGTGTCGCTTTAGTTGATCATTTGATATCAGTTATACTTATTTATATTTCTACACCTCTAACATGAAATCTCATGTGTACGGGAAAAATGTTTTCCCAATAGCAATGTTGCTGCAAACTCTATATGCCCCTTGCTTTCTAGTGAAGATTTTAATTTGTAGGTCCAGCTTTTGGAAGATGAGTTGAATTTTCAGAGTACTTTTAAGATATTTATGATGAAGCATAATCTACATGGTAACAGGAAAAGGATTGAATGCTTTAGCATTGCATTCATTTGATATGCAAAGATACAAATTAGATCTTGAAATCATGTATATTAATCTATTCTCAACATGTTGTCCTTTATAAGTAGTTTATGTAAGTAATTCATAGGTTAGTGAGAGATGGTTTATAAAATTATAAGACATTACACCCCCAAACAGTTTTACAAATCTGAAAGTTGGCTTTGCGATGCAAGTCCCTGTGTTGATGTAATAGCAATCTCCCATAATCCAGTACCAACCTTTTTTTATGGTTTCAGTGTTATACACTCTAGTGTCATCATTGGCTCATTGTTGTTCTCTACATGATGTCTATAATAATTAATCTAGTCGATATATTGGATATATTGTGTTGACTGAATTGTCCTTAGGATCTTGTGCTTTCATTAGGATTAAATTCAAATCTGCAATTTTGAATTGTAAACAATGTACAATGTACAATGTACCATATCACAGCTTTGCCAAAAATCAATGTTCGGAAATTTGTACTAAAAATTCGAA
>APFE030144275.1:38191-93553 GCA_000404065.3 Pinus taeda | reverse complement strand
CCCCTCAAACCCCCCGAACAAGGGGGGCTGCCGCCCCTCCTGTGACCCCCCCGCTGCGCAATCGGCGCAACGAAGGGGGGGCTCCTCCCCCCCTCTAACCCCCCAGTTCACTACGTAGGTTAGTCGTGGAAAGAATATAACACAACCCAACACAAAGATTGTTAAAAAACAAATCATTCTTGTCTTGTTTCATGTTGATTGATGTAGGACACATTATTTCCTACCTTTCAACAAGTATCTTCCTATTGACTTCAACACTCTATCTAGGAAGACAACCCAGAAACACATTTTTTGCCTTGGTATTTGCAGACATTAGTGGTAGGTCACCTTGTGCTTGATCAGGGGTTCTCATTATTAGCTCTTGGTTAAGCAATTCTACGAGTGTTCAGTGACAAAAACATCTTTCACACTCGCTAGATAGTATTGTGCATCCTGGAGACCATCACCATTATTGGTGCCCTTCCTCGCGTCTGTTAACGGTCTCCATTATTGACTAGTAATCAGATGATTTCATGCATAGGAATTCCCAACTTAGGACATGATTTTAGTTGTTTTATATATATGTGTTGTATCAGGTTTCCCGTACCGCCTGAAGCTTCGATCCTCTCTCTCTTTTTTTCAAAGAAGGAAAATAACAGTTAAGTAAAGTATTTCGGCCATCGCCGCAGCCTATGATCTCACACTTTAGGGGGCATCTCTTATACAACAAAATGACCCCCTCATCACCTCTGAGGGGAAAGACATGATGGCTAAAGCAAAGACCAAGATCACAAGCCTTGTTTCCACACTAACGCTAGCCATACACTGATAACATGATTTATAAAGCTTCTCTGTAAGCCTAAGGGAGCGTTAGTGACCCCACTAACTCTACTTGTTGGTTCGGGGACAACATTGGTGAAACCTAATGAGGATCTAGAGGTCAAAGGAGCGAATTGACTCAGAAATATCTCTATATTCTCTCCTAAATCTACTCAAAAAAGCAAGGAAACATCTATGTACGACCTATTTGAGGGATATCTAATCCTAATGAAGGATACAAATGGGAAGGAGCTAAAAAGCATGGAAACATCATTGCTTTTACCTAAAGAAACTCATGGAGGAACATGGCAACCCTAACTCGAATGCTACATAAGTAGAGCTAGGGCTATTGTGATAGAGGTCAGATCATTTGAAAGGATAGCTTACTTGATTATCGAGCATAGTCTCAAATCTAAGCATAAGAAGTTGGTAAGAAGGGAGAGAGAGAGAGGAGCTAGAGGGGTAAGGGAAGGTTGATGCAACGAATGGTTGTAACCACTCTTTCGACATTAATATAGAACTGCAGTTGTACTGTCTACTCCGTGGTGTTGGTACTATCATTCATTTAGTTGTTTGTCCAATACCTTTTAGCATGAGTAGCATAGTTATGTGTAACTATATGTCTTTTATATATTCAGGTATTAATTATCAAGGTTGTATGATGTGATTATGCTTGTCTCTTCTATGTGCAGGACTTGATCTAGAGCCGGCTCAGGGGACTTCCACCTAGCTGCATTGTGCTCTCCAGCAAATCTACATGGAGGCTTGAGGTAATGAATCTATTTTTCTTTGATAGTTAGTTATTGAGTATGGACATGCATTTAGCTTTGTGACAGCTGCAGATAATCTTACAGTCTGCCAAGGGTCCCGGGAAGACCCTTGAGGGTATCTTCATTCTCCATACGTCATGAATTTTATCCTATAGCAATCATATGATGGCCCCCATGCCCTGCAAGAGTAGGAAAAGGACTCTCTTGAACAACCGGGACGAGAGAGTCACTTTTCGATTCATGAGAATTTGAGGAGATGAGAATAATATGAGCAGTATGATCATCACTCTCTTTGGGGAAAGAGTGAACGACTGAAGGTGGAGCCAAGTCGACACTCTTTTTGACCAATGGTTGGTCGAGAATAGACATAAGAGAGTCATGCTCAAGAAGAGAAAGATGGGCAAGAGATGAATCCAAGTCAATCTCTTTACCAGCTAGGAGAGGGTTAGAAGAAAGCCTCTGATAAGTAATAGGAAGTTGGGGTTGAGGAGTAGTAAGGTTTTCCAAAAATTTGGAAGCTTTATCCATAAGAGGACAAAGGTGAAGAAGATGCTTTAATTTTTCCTTCTTCTTATCATCACTAGCCGAGGGTGTAGCATCGACATGAACTCCAGAGGTCAGCGGGGATGGTTGATTCAAGTCTTGAGACCACACCTCTAAGACTCTAGGAATGCCAGGACAGTCTCGAAGGAGATGGTCACCCTTACACAACTTGTAAGGGAATCTGACCTTCCGTGGAGGATCAGAAGGTCTGTCTAAGGTGCATTTGGAGTAACAATAGCACAGTTGGCTTCTCGCTTAATTCTTCTTCTTTGTCTTCTTCTTCTTATTCTTAGCCTCCTAGTTACTGGATTTCAAAATTTCACTAGGCAAAGTAGAAGAGGAAGGTGAAGAAATAGGGGAATAAGGTGAGAGGTCAACCTTAGAATAAACGTGATGTGATTAAAATGAAGGATATTACTAGGTAGGAGTTGGGACACTTAGGACCACCGAGGTAAAAAATAACCAGATAGGAAAACCAATGGTTAACCCAAGGAGGGACAATGTTGCCATAAAAGGAGCACCAGCATTTCCAAAATAAGGAAAAGGACCAAGATTCTCATCTAAGGGGAATCCTTGACTAGTAGACTCTGGAAATGTTGCCATTGGAAACGTCTCTAAAGAATCACTAAGGAAGCTAACTTTAACCAGGAATATTTTCGTGGGTAGTTAATTTTAAGAAACTGAAACAAAACTTTGCCTTTTCATATTTTAAGAGTCGAGAAAAGGGAAAAAGGTGACTCTAGTCGCTTTTGAAGTTAATGACCTTGAAAGGACAAGTTCTTGATGATATTTGAGATTTAAAGAGGCAAAAAGACCAAAATGGCTGCTCAGGATAATCTAGGCAAAAGGGATTACCAGGTAACCGTGAACTGCATAATACCTCCCGGCAAACCAAAAAGTACAAGTAGGAAATCTCCCCGAATGTTGTGTTCGGTGTATCACGTTTACAAGGGGAAGACTTGACTTCCTATGGATAAAGGATTGCAACCTATAAGGTCTTCCTTTATATACACGACAGTACGAGGAGCACAAGTCCGCACTATCATTGTCTAATGCCAAAGTGAATGAAATTTACTAGGTTTAAAGACGTCGGAACACGTCTCTAGCCTAAACCACTAAATGTGAGCATTAAGTTTCAATGCTTCCTTAGGTTAATTCAATAAATTTTAACAGTTGATCTTGAATTAGGTTTCAATTCCAAGGCCCTACTGTTGTCATCTGAAAACTCCTATATGTGGCTATATGAGAAAAGAAATATTTCTTCGATGAAAGTTAACACTAATTGAGGGATAAATAGCACATAATCAATCCAACAATCAAAGAATGAAATCTTTCACTAATACATTTGCTAAATGCACTTAATTTTCCCTTAACGACAAAAGAAGTATCATTTCATTTCCAATGCTTATGATAATGCCATTCTAGCTTCTCAATGATGCTACTAATGAAATATTTTTGCTTAAGTAAACTAGAATGATGTTCTTCTTTTCATAAAATACGAAATGAATCTATCACATAAAGCACTTTAATGAAAATTTTCACAATTCTGAACAAACAAGCATCAATCAAATCCAGAGCATGATAAATGAAACTAAAAGCAACTTCTTCCTTGAATCACACAAACCAAACACACAAATGCTTCAATCAACAAACCAAGAAATGTAATCTATTCTCAGAAAGAGAAAAGAGGCACTTGAAATAAGAGAACAAATGAGAATATTTCACTCATTCAATTGCAAACTGAAGCAATGAAGATGTTATGACTGAAAGATGGATTAAATGAAGTAGCAAATCAGAAACTTGACACAATGAGTAAATAAAAAAATGAACAGTAATTGACCTAGATTCCCTAGGGTCATAGAAACTTCAAGTCAATCAATCAATCAAAGCTAGCAAACAAAGCATACTAGTCACTTCTGGGCAGAAGAAGAGAGTCTGAGGGTCAAGACACACTGGCGTTGGAATGGGAAAAACTTTGTTGTTGTTGTTGTTGTTGTTGTTGTTTTTTTTTTTTTTTTTTTTTTTTTTTGAACACAGATATCGACACAATTTTTGGGTTGAAACTAGCATTGATCGACACGACCAGCACGACTGGGCAGGCTAAAACTAGCACTTATATGCCTTATCAGTGCAACTGTTTGGCCAAAAAAGAGCGATGATAGAGGGATTCAAATAAAAAATAAAAAATAACTTCACAAAGGGCCAGACTTAACACATCAGAGGGTGGGATAACCAACAACTTGACTTGATGAGAAAACAAATAGCTGAATGGATGATGGCCTAGATGCCCTAGGGCCACAAACCATCCAAAGACTCAAAAAATCAAGTAAGGAAATCTCAAACCAAACAAGCACACCAAACAAGCTAATGAAAATTTCTAGCCAGGCAGAACAAAGGAAAACAAGCTAAAAGGCAGAAATTATGAGGGCAAGACACATTGGTTATGATTCAGGAGAAACCCTGACCTACAGCTATAGGAATCGGCGTGATTGCCTAACTGACAACAACCACCACAAGGGGTTATGATGCTACTATTTAAGAGTAATTCGCGTTGATCGGTGTGACTATCAGAAAATAAAAAAAGGAAAACCAGACCTATCACTCTAAATTCAAGACACTAGGCAGAAAACAGTGTAAATCACAAAAAAAACCAAAAAGAAAGACTGATACGACAAAAGTCAACACAAATCATGAAATGCAAACAAACCAAAGAAGTCGGACTCGTCAATTTGTGGAGTAGGTAAATCTCCTTTTTGGACAGAGGTGATCCTTCTAGCCCTAGAGTGGGTCTAGCCATAAACAAAACAACCTAATGAAAACTTCCTTAGACTGGAATCAAATAAGAGGGCCTACCTCTTAGAACGCTAATCCACTTGATGGTGACCTCGCTCCTTTGCTCCATCTCCTTTTGTTCTTCTCCTTCAAATACCTGAAACAAATATAAAAGAGACAACAGCAAACATAATAGCATACAATCGCATTCAATCTACTTAAAAATTCAACGAATCTTAAGCCATCACATGTAATATGACACTCAATGTAGGAAATAAATAATTAGTTGTATTGATATAAAGCTCAGAAAGAGATACAACCAAAGCCTTGATGTTGCAGGTCTCCTCTAACGTATCTGGGTTCTAACACCACTTCTAGCATCTCATGGTTAGCCTCAACAATAGAAGTTTAAGGCTTCTTCCCTTTAGATCCAAACCAAACCAAACACACTATTCTCCCTTTATACACATAAACTAGAAGGCAAAACCTATAGATATCTTGTTGGTTATTCAAGCTCCAAAAAGACTAGTTAAGCTTGGAAAATGAGGAGTTTATAAAGCTTTGATGGAGGGGAGATGGTTCCTATTATGATGGGAGAGAGATTATCTCTTTTGTTTGTTCCATCTTTATAGGGGAAAGGAGCCCAAACAAACTCCCTTGGCTCTATCCAGCCCAACCATTTACCATAATTCCATTCACGAAGCTTCTAGACTTGGAAGCTTGGACTCCACTTTTAAAAACGTGCCAAAAGAGGGTCGATGCGAGTGATGAAGGGCTCATTTGTGTCATTCGGCACTAGGTATAGTTTCAAACTCTGCAAATCGGCATGGGGAAGGAACTGATCACTAGCATCGATCTTGAAAACTGGGACTGAAGGAAGATTCATGGGAAATGATGCAAGAGGGGAATGTTCTGCGCATGAATAGGGATGTAAAGGCATGCTCTTCATGATGAGAAAGCATATAGGGCTTATTGTAAAGGTCCTCCAAGATCGAGGAACGGGGAGTACAGGGACAGTGAAAAAATGATGTGTTACACACTCCCATGCAACTGCCTAGAGTACTAATATTATCTTGCATTCATATTGTCATCCCGCAGGGGCGAGATCACTCCTGTAGAACTTTAACCAGCCCCCATTTACCTTTCCTAGAAACAACACCCCATTTAGCTTCGCGAGCTGAACTACACCTCAATATGTAATCTCCTTGATGATATAGGGCCCCATCCAATGCATTTTTATCTTTACCGGAAACTTCACAAACTTATTGTCATACAGAAATACTAAATCTCCACTCTTAAAGGTTCCCTGCTTAATATGGTGATCATGCCATGCCTTTTCGTGATCCTTATGCACTTATTGATGAAAACCTCCCAAGAAACGATCTTCTTCCAACTCAACTATCTACGCGAGGCGTTCTTCCATGGTATCTCGATTGGCCATGTCTGTAAGTGCAGAAATCCGCAAACTTGGGACCATGTACTCCATCGGCATTACAACTTCTTGTTCATAAACCAGTGTAAACGGTGTTTGTCTAGTCAAATTTTTACAAGTAGTTCTATACACTCATGGAACAACTGGTATGCGCACATCCCAATCATTTTTCTTTGCATTACAAATCTTCGCTATATCATTCTCCAGGATATTATTAAAGGCTTCCACTATTTTGTAGGTTTTAACCCTGTACAGAAATTACCTGCATACGAATTCTAAATCACAGAAAAATAAACAATGTGAGAGCATAACACATAAAAAACGCATATGCACATAGATTTTCCCCTAGATCCCAAAACCGGGACTACCAGCTTGATTTTTCATTATGTTCCTTTCAATGTTACAATACATATTTATACATGTTGAAGCATCCAATACCATGGACTGAAAAACCATCGCGTCCAAAACCATGGACCGAAAACCATTGCGTTCAAAAAACATGTGCAAAAATCATGCACAAAACCATAGGTGGGTCCACCCAACCTAACATGGGGTCCAAAACCAAAATTTCCTCATGCACAAAACCATAGGTGGGTCCGCCCAACCTAACATGGGGTCCAAAACCAAAATTTTCCGGGGCGCTGCCCCGGCGGACCCCATAAAGTGGGGTTACGGGTACCCCTCAACCCCCCTGTTAACTATGTGGAAAGAATATAACACAACCCAACAATCTCC
Source organism: Pinus taeda (assembly GCA_000404065.3). Classification (NCBI taxonomy): domain Eukaryota; kingdom Viridiplantae; phylum Streptophyta; class Pinopsida; order Pinales; family Pinaceae; genus Pinus; species Pinus taeda. The sequence goes on along the minus strand of APFE030144275.1, from coordinate 86,503 downwards.
CACTTGTTGTTTTCTTTCCACAGGGGGCCACAGGAGAGCTTAGTCATTTTTTTCAGCCCTGAAATGCCCATTGTTTCTCTACACCAAGAGAACTTCTCAGAGCTCACAGATTTTGTCAATGCATCTGCAGTATTCTTCAAAGTGTCCACCTTTACCAGCAACACCTTTTTGTCTTCTATCATATCCCTCACAAAGTGATACTGAACATCAATGTGCTTTGTCTTTGAATGATAAGCAGGGTTCTTTGCCAAGAAAATTGCACTTTGGCTGTCACAGTCTATCCTTATAGCTCCCTGTACTAACCCCATACTTGAACACAATCTCTGCAACCAAACTGCTTCCTTGCTTGCATGAGTGGCTGCCATGTATTCTGCCTCTGTAGTTGATAGTGCCACTACAAATTGTTTTTTACTCATCCAACTGACTGCACCTCCAAATAGGTTAAACACATACCCACTTGTAGATCTTCTCTGATCTAGATCTCCAGCCCAGTCTGCATCAACAAAGCCACAAATATCCAACACTCTGTCCAATTCTGGTCTTCCTTGGTAGCACAAACCATAATCATTATTAACTATTAACTATTAACTATGTGGAAAGAATATAACACCCTATTAACTATGTGGAAAGAATATAACACAACCCAACATTGGAGGGGTTTTGCTATATCTTGGAGCCTATAACTTGTGTTCATTGTTTTTCTGTGATGCTGATAGTTTATGGTTCTAGTAGTTGTTTGATGACCAAGGCATAAAAAATGTAATAATAAGCCAATATATAATCACAAGCAATTATCAAAGTAGAGAGGAATCAACCCTAATTGTTGCCCTAGAGATTTCTCAACATGGTATTAGAGCTAAGGTGAGGACAAGGTAGCTTGAAGATCACTCTTGTTGGAATAAGTGGAAGACATTCATCAAAGCTACTATGGAGGAAATAAGGAAGGATAAAAGGATGGAGAAAGATTCATCATTCATCTTGAAGGAAAACTACTATCAACTATTCATCTCTCTCCCTTTCATTGAAGGCTCTTGGTTATTCATCATCTTTTGAAGAAGATCATCATCTCTCTCTCTTGGAGTTTCTTTTATCATTATCCATTTTGAAATATATCTCTATAAAAGTCATCACTTAAGGAGCATCAAGAAGTTGGAAATACTGAGAGGGGGATGATTCAATATTTCTTAGCAATTAACACTTTCTAATATTTTTTAGAGCGTTAGTTAATATTCAATTATTATTATTGTTCTTCTTCAGATAATAATAAACAATAATCAACAGTAGACAACACCATACAACAAAGTAGAAAGATATAAATAGTAGATACAATATTTTTAGGTGGAAAACCTCCTCCGAGTAAAAAACCACCGAACACTTCTTAATAATTGTCTTCTCCTCTTTTAAAAGAAAATAATTACATCATGTTTTCAGCTCCAACTAAAGGAATCTCCAACCCCATGATTTATAGGCTACAACTTGTAGGACTCTACCACACCCTAATAACCTACTTCAATTGAAAGGATGCCCTAATGCCCTGTAAGTCAAACCAAAACCTAACACATTCCCCAACACTCTGTTTACCAATTGTTGTCAGAAGGATGCTTCATCGCCCTATAGTTTATCAACTCCAATTGAAAGGACACCCCAATGCCCTGTGATTTATCAACACCAATTGAAAGGACGTCACAATGCCTTGTGCATGTTATGAATTTCCCTAACACCACCCTGCTACCCTGAAGTGTTGTTAGGCACCAACCTGAAGGTGACTCCAATCACTTGCTTTGCACCTCCCTACCACCTTGAAGAGCTGGTTGACCATGGTTCAAATTTTTTATACTGGATCCCCCTGTGCTTTGAATCAATATAAGAAAACTATAATGAAGACACTGTGTATCCTTTCAAGTCTTGGTAGCCACTAACCACTATACAATCTTGCTCAAGCTGATCATCATACAATACCACAACTCAAGCATCTCTTCCAATGCTTCCAAGTCAACTAACCAATACACAAGTTGACCATTGTACAACCTATTATCACTAATAATTTCCATTGTTCAACTGCACATCATTGTCACTGCTCAACTGCACATGAATAGATGAGCGTTCACGAACTCACAAACTGGCTACCAATTGCACATCACTACACTTCACTTCTCATGAATGAATAAGCATCAAATCTCATAAGCAGGAAACTACATCACTGACCCAAAATTCCTGTACTACTGGAATGCTAAACCCAAACATTTGATAATGACATACTCCAATATGCCTTAGGCCATCCCTATGACCTGCTACCAATGCTCTCAATCTTTGCCCACAGAGAGATACCAACATATGTCTTTTCATTGTTGACCACTGCTCATAATATTCTACCCATGTCCACATCAATAAGCTATACATCAAGGTGATATTTCCCTCAAATACATGTTGCTCTGTAAGGTCACAATTAAGTCACTTACTACTTATACCCTCTAGGACATCGCATAAGATATCTAACAAATCCTTAGAGTCAAAATAAAAGTGTCAACTTACTGTCAAGTACCTATATGTCAGGTGTATGTGTGAAGTTAATGTGTCAGGTCAATTGCCATTTCTAAGTCATTTTCTTTTATTTCAAGTAAGTAAAGTCACATCAATATATAATGTCCATTTCAATCCCTAAGGTCACTGTACAATATCATAGGATACATGATCATTGTCATGTCAAGGTCAAGATGTCGACTCAATTATTATGTCTAAGCATCAATACACAACTTTATCACTTTAGGTCATTGTAGGTACAATATCGTAGTCAATGCATAGCCATTGTCATATATAGTAAGTATCAAGTTAACAATCAAGTCACACAATTAGTCACCAGGACAATTTTATGATTGTTACCATATGTCATAGATATCAAAAAAGTTGTTGCTAGGTGTTCCTGAGATCATTGTTAATTCACAAGATATAGTTAATGTCATATCTTTGGATATCAGTTTACTGTAAAGTCTTAAGGTACATATCAATGTTAAGTCATAGTTATATCTTTTACAACTTGTCAAGTCAAGGACTAAACATCAATAGTCACTCTCTCACTGTTATATCAGGTTAGTTACAAGATTGTTGTGCATCTTAAAATGTATAAATATATTTTGTCAAATATTCAATGTTAACTCATTGTACATCCAGTAAGATTACTGTTACATATGCTTAGCTATTAGGTAGAGAGGAATGTTGTTCAACTCTAACAAGCTAGATTGTTATCCAATCTTAGAAATACAAAATTATCACATTGAATTAAAAGCCTTTATATATATATATATATAATATATATGTTTTTCATTGTTCTATCACTGTTTCACTAGGCAACCACAAATATATTATGATTGTTAAGTCAACGATATGTCAATACAATGTATCAAGTCAAGGTCAATTAACCATGTCATTCCAATGTAATTGTATATGCTCAAAGGACTGTTGATGTCACTAAATGGGTCATTGTCTCATAGAAATTATAAATTCCTTTTCCAAAGACAGTACAAAATTCACGTCGACAATGCTATTGTTTGATGCTTAAGATCAATTTATATGTCACAATCTTACTATGTGCACTATTTCAAGGTCACATACGGTAAGTATTTGTCATTGTACCAAAATTGCAATGAGAGGTTTATCATCAAGATACACACGAGTTACTTCAACAAAATTTGAAGTTAATAATTGGTTTAGTGCATGATACTGATACTCAAATAATGAACCTCTTACTATCACTATATTCTAGTGAGAAACAAGTGCCATATATTGATAATTGTAAGAGAACTAGAATTAAATTAAGTTAATTTGGACAATCTTGTAGTGTTTTGCATCTTCAAATGTATAAGTTTCACTATCAATTCAAAGATAAAATTCCAATCAAGTCATTTTTACAAGCCTTAACCAGACCTTAAGCACAACTGGAATAGACAAACCTAAAACCATACCTTAATACTAGTTCTAAAACTTCTTTTTGTTGAAATTCTTACACAGGTCTAGAATGGATAAAATCCAAGAGAGACCTAAACATTCACAGTCCTATTCAAAGACGAGGGATGAAATTTGTAACAAGAGATGCCCTAGTCTAACACAAGTTTGAATGCATAGGAGACTTTAAGTCTGATTTTAATAGACTTACTCTATCGAAATAGAAAGAGACTTCACTCAAAGAGGGCCGCAAGAAAATGGCTCTAAGTCTGAGCTTAATAAAGGTTTGCATATAGCTCAGGAATTCCAAATTGTTTCTGCCTCAGAGATCCTTAAACAAAACCGAAAATTCTAGATGATTTATTGTGTTAAGAATGTTGATGTTTTGGAGGATAGTATAATTCCTTTTTATAGAATGAGATTAGGCTAGCTAGGGGATATTAGGAGATAGAGGTTAGGGTCACACATTTGTTTTTATTTTTATTAAATATTATTTTATCACTGTAAATAATTTCCTTTATTTCTAAGCAAGCCATTTAGATATTGGGTCTGTTTTAATAGTGTTTTAGAGAGGTCTTTAGGTGTAGTTTTGTAGTGTTTTGTAAGGGCTTCACAGGATATACATTGGATAAGATTTAGGCTTAAGTAAATTCTTAATGAGTGTTAATTAAATTCTATTTAAAGGTTTCTTAAGCCTTAAGGAAGAGTTTACTAAAGTATAGGTTAGGCTTTCGATGGTACTTAGGAGTTATATGGGTTCCTAGTGGCTTGATGCCTTTTATTAAGACATTATTGTGAGAATAAACCCTTTGATTCTTAGTTTGAATGCCCAAAACCAATGGAAGTGTGCCAAGTCACAATCACTTGGGGTTTTAGCCACCAATTTCAAAAGTGAATATCTCTCAAACTAGGAGGTCGTTCGAGGTGTAACACATATCAATAGAAATATATCGACGAGTAGAATTTGATGACATGGATATCCAAGTCAAACCTAATATTTTGACCTTTTAAAAACCCTTGACAAATTTTGGGTACACCCTTAGTCCAGGGAACCCAAACCATAGGACTTGGGTTTTCAACCATCCATAAGTGTAGTTGCCAAATTGATGTAATCCGACAATTACTAGGAAGTGTTCATTAACAAATTGACATCAATGACTGGTATTTTAGTCAAAGTCAAACCAAGTTAAACCCCAGGGTTGACATCAATGAAAAAACCCTCCAACAAAATAATCCTGGGAACATCATCTACATTCTTGGAAGCATCATCGTTCATATTTGAAGAAACCATCCTAGAAGTCATCATTCTAGGACATCTTTAAAGTCACTTGGAAAGTCTTGAGAGCATCAAGATATTTCAAGAAATCATCAAAGGACACTCATTTGACAAGTAAGTAATATATTATTCTCTATGTTTCAATATTCAAATCAAATGAATTCATTCTATAAAGAACAAAAAAATCTCGATGGATCATCAAACTTCCAAGCATGGAAGAGAAGAATAGACTTGATACTTGTAGAAAATGAAGTTATGGACCATGTTCTTGGAAAAGTTACAAAACTAGAGAAGGACAAGACTTAGGAAAGGGCCAAGTACACTAAATGAGAATTTAGGGATCAAAGGATTCTCATTGAATCCATCAAGGATCATCTTATTCCATTCATTGCAAATTTGGGTACATCTAAAGCAATCTATGACAAGTTGGTAAAACTATACTCGGTCAATAACCCAGGTCAGAAAATATCTTTAAGGAACCAAATATACAAGAGAAGGTTATTGAAGGATGAATAATGGGTTTCATATCTTATGAAGGTTTCACAAATGTTAGATTAATTACAAGGACTTGGAGAAGTTGTTTCAATTTTTTTAATGACTACTTTTATGCTAAATGCTTTACCCTCAGAATGGAGCAGTTTTGTGTCAAGCATATACTCTAGAAAGGATGCTCCAAGTTTTGATGAGTTGTGGTCTCTATGTGTTATAGAAGAAACAATATTGAAGGCCAAATATGACACTGAACCCAATAAAAGGTCTCAAGGTGTTATTGCTATATAAAAGAAGAAGAGTTTGGAAGTTTTGAATCTCATCAAAGGCATAATAGAAGTAACAACAATCAACCATGTGGAAGACAAGATATGTCCAAAGTACAATGCTTTGGATGCAATGAAAATGGACACTTTAAAAGATATTGTCCTAAGGATCCTCGAAATAAGAAGAACTATAAGAGGAAAGAAAGGAGTGAATACCACATCAACGAAGAAAATGAAGAACCAGAAAAGAAGCCAAAGAGTGAAGATCTTAAAGATATATACTATTGAAGATATCCACTCTACTAACAATATGTTTTCCATTTTTATTAGAAGTTGACAGTTAAAATAACTTGTACAATTAGTTTTGTAGAAGAATTATGGCATCATGAAATGAAGCATACAACATTGGAAGGATTAGAGTTGCATCTTATTGGAAGAAATCATCTAGCAGAACAAGGATATAAGGATTTGGACCATTTAACTACTTCATAGTATATACACTTCACAAGTACATACAACTACTGCTTGGAATTGTGTTATAGAAGTAGTCATTTAGCAAGGAAGGGATCACTAGGATCCATTGTTAGAAGAAGGTTCTTCATCATGGAAGAACTATTATACATTCAACTAGAAGAAAGCAAGCATCAAAGAAGCTAGAAGATAGTCGAGTTGCAACATAAAGGTACAATTGAGGCACCTATCATCTTGAGAAAGGAGTCTCATCATAAACATTATCTTCAAGGAAAGATATAAAAAAACAATTGATTGAAAAGAAAGTCAACCAGATAGATATTTGAAAGGAAGAGGTATGCATATCTTTAAAATAGAAGCTCTTCATAGATGGTAAATTTATATCTTCAATTTTTTGTTGTTGGAAAAATAGTTGGATGCTGAAATTTACTTGGAATTATGAGCATGGTGTGTCTTGGTTAAGAATTGGATGGGACAAGAACTCTTTCATATGGTTATTCGACAAATAGAAGCATGATAGGTAAAAAGATCAAGATTTGATATAGTCTCTTGAAGAACTTAAGATAGGACTGACATTTTCAGAGGGAGTTGTGAAGAGCTTTTTGGATACGATACTGAATCATTCAAAGAACAAATTAATTGATAAGAAAGATGAAGAAATGTTGGAAAACGTAACTAGGTTCGGCCTTCATTAATGTATTTGAGTCATCATGAAATGTACTTGTCAAAACAATAAAGAAAGTCATTTTTATTATTGTAGCAATGACTTATTAAAGCATGGATTTCACACTTGGGACATTAGTCAAAGTCCCCATTGTGGACTCCTAGGATTCATATTGAGTTTATAGAGTCATTGTACATTCAAAGAGACCCTTCTTGAGCTTTTGAATCATGTAAAAAGGTTTAGTATTGAGTCAAATATAATTTATGTATCCTCTACACCAAGTCGACCTAAGGACACCAATTCAACCTCCCTTTAAGCCTATAAATAGAAGCAAGTTGAATTCATTTGGAGCATCTCATCTTAAGCTAGTTCAATATCTCTAAGGAAGCCGAAGAAGTGCGAAGTGAGTCTAAGAAATAAAAGGAATTGTTAGTTGGGTGAAGTCTAAAGAGAAGAAGAAAATCAAACTTTTGGTGCCTCTCTCTCTCTATTTCATGCCCTAGTTTGGGAGATCAAAGTCTTCCAAGTTTCGCTACTACCTGATGCCGAAAGCTGCTACATAGTTGAATTTGTTGGGAAAGAGGTCGAAGATTTGGGAGGCTGACTTGGTGTGGAGGGAAGGTTGGTATTTTTCTAGGGTGAAGAGTCTCAAAGAATATGATGCAGGAGCATCCTTCTCAGAAAAACCATTGCATTTTAGTAAGCATAGGGTCTTGTGTTTCAAGGGACCTAATTCCCTAAAGAGTGATTGATTATTTATTTTCCTATGTTTTTATGAGGGTTGTATAATAGTAAGGATATTGTAATGAAATCTTCTCGTTAATAGAGATTTCAAGAATAGTGTGTGAGTTAGAGGAACTAGGAGTTAGTTTCATGATTTTAGGGATTAGATTATGATATTTAGGATTCAGGAGAAATTATTTAGGATCTGATCCAAAATTGGTTAACATAATCCTTTTGGGTATAATTTGTAAGCCTAAAAGGCTTAAAAGAGTTAGTTAGTGAGAGATTTAGTAGACAAGAGGGTTGGATTGTGAGCCTACAAGCATTAAAATGAGAAAGGGCCACTGATACATACCATGTAAAGGCAAATAAAGCCAAAGATATATTGTAAAACATATTTTTGTTTGTATCTGTACATTTGTTTAATGAATGAGGAAATTGAATTCATTGTGACTGTGTGTGTCAATCATTTTATGTGCTGAGTGATCCGTAATTGTGAATTTATGGTTTCTGTGTGATAAACCACGATGAATGAATTGAAGTTGAATTTATGAAAGTCTTTCTGAGTGACAAAAGACTTACCGTCTGGGTAGAATCTGTGTGATTCTAGTTTGGATTTGATAGTTGTATGTACAGGTCAAGTAAAGAACGAATTACGAAATCTGGAAGAAGGGAAATAATGCAGAGAATATTATGTATTCCAGTTTGAAGTGGTGTTAAAGAAACAAAGGTATAGTTGCAAGGCAGAGTAAAGAAATCAGAGAAATCTCGGCACACTGTTTCTAAGCGGAGAAAGGAGTTGGCATAGTTGAACTTGGTAACAAGTCGATCTAGAAGTGAGAAGGAAATTTAGTGGAAGCGCCAAGTTTGGTGGAAGAGTGGAATCATGACGAAGTGAAATTGTGATTAAGCGGATTTCAGAGTGAGCGGAATTTTAAGCGGAGGAATAGATCTGGATCGTCAGATCAACAGATCTATTAGATCGATGGTGATCAACAACTGTGGGGGGTAGGAGTGTACAGATTTCTTGATCGTGGCTGAAGTCCCGCACTCACTCCTAGCCGTCGATCTCATATTCAACCTTTTAGATCATAGTCAACTATGGGGGTTAAGCTGATTGGTAATCCGTGTGCTAGTTGAAGACCCTCAGGCCATAGATTTGATGACCTCGTATGTCCAACAGATATCAGGTCATAAAGTGATCAGCCATTAATCTCAGAGCGGACCAGAACATTTATAGATTAAGGATTTATAATCCTTATCAACTCCGTAAGGGCAGGTAAACGTCGTGCAAGATTCACGTGCGATATCACTGTTGACCGTTAGATCAAGTGTGCCTTGATCAATGGTGGAGGATCGCCAATTAGTTTCACATCGCAATATTTCACGAGTGAATGAACCTTGGCCTTAAGTAATTTGTGATTTGCGATGTGCGATGCTCGGGGGTATCATCAATCGTCGGATTGAAAGGTGCGATCAACAGTGCAGATTGAAGCCGATAAGGCTTGGGACTGAGCGGACCCGAGAAGTTTATGGAAACATGTTTATTTTATTTGGGGTTTGGTTGTGCTTATCGCATATCGCATGTGAGAAGAGGATTCTAGGAATGTGATGAAGAGTCACATGTTGGTGTGATCCACGATATGGCGATGGACTTCTATGAAGGAAACTTCGGCCGAAGGAACGAGATCATTGCACAATAGAAAAAATTAACAAATTATTGTGGGCTCATAACCCATAGGTTCGAGAATGTGAAAAGTTGTAGCTTTGCTGCATCAAAGTGATATCAGAGCAGGAATAGGTAATTTTTTTGAAGAAACTCAGAGCAAGAACGAAACAGTGGAAGAAAACTTAGCAAAATCGTAATTGTTGCTGACAGTTAGGGTTTCACCAAGATAAAGCCGGGAGATTGAAAGAAAGAATCAGATACTAAATATGATTGACAGTAACTGAATGTTGAAAATTTTCACAGTGGAAGTATGAAGATTTGCTGGAACAAATTTGCAGGAGTGGTGAGATCCTGAAGATAGGTGATAGTATGCAAGTCTCTTTAATGATTAGCAAAAATTGAATGAGTGAAAATTTAGAGTAGGATTACAGTAGTTAAACTGTAAGAGGGACTTTTGCAAGTTCTTGAAGAGCGGCAGAGTTTGAAGATACAGCTGAAGGCTGGATAAAAAGGACATTCCATTCAAAGTGCAAGTGAATGGAGGGATAATATCAGACAAAGTTATTGAAGGTGAGATGATATGTTTTTATTTTAATTTGATTTGAAGATTGGAGAGTTTGTGGTATTTATATTGATGCACAGGTAACATCATAAGAAGGTGAGAAGATTGCAACAACCTAGAGCAAGGAGTGCTCAATTGGTTCTAGAGGAAAGAACCAAAGAAATGCTAATGGACTGAGCTCAGAGGAGAGAAGCTTAGTGAGGCATATGTAGCAAGAAGGAGACTTGTTACTACATAGGTATTGTTGCAATCCACAAGAAGATTAGAAGGGAAATTCCACAGAGGATGTGGGTAGAATTGATATGGAATGAAGGAAGCTAGTAAGAGTTTCTAAGTGAAAGAAGAGGTGGTCATAACCAATTATTTCATTGTGAGAGTACAATTGTGTTATTAGAAGTGGAGATGAGTTGAAGCCTAGAAGGAGCAGAGGAAAATGCTCAAGGAGGTTCCTTACAGAGGACCAGTACTTGCCAAAAGACCAAGTCCAGAGGAGAGCTTGGTGACGTAAGTGGTAGCAGGGAAGACTTGCTGTTGCAGAGGCTTGCGCAACTCATAGTGAAGTGAGAGGAACTCATAGAGATGGAAAGGATGATGACTAGTGACAGTCATAGAAGAGGTTTTGAAAGAGACCACAACAGAGGACAAAAGAAGAAAGATGCCAAGGAAAATGGCATGAGAATGAGTGACAAAAAATATGATAAAGAAATGGATGAGATGGTAGTTCAGCTTGAAGTATTAATGGAGATGTTGCAAAGAAATGAGACGGACTAGAAATATGGTTATGTCATGAGAAATAAATTGAAGTGGCAGAGGCTACAAGAGAAGAGGAATCGACAAGAAAATATGCAGTTAATAAAGGAGCTGAGGGAGCTTGAACAGATTATAGATGTTAAATTGAATACAGAGAAGCTCAAAGGAGTAGAGCTACAACAAAAGGAAAATGTTGGAGAAGGTGTTGAAGTTTTGGTATGTGAACCAGGACATGGACCATTATTACTTTTTGAAAATAATGAAGAGACAAAAGAGTTGAATCATATGAATGATTCAGAGTATCCAAAAGACTTGATGGTTGAATCATCAAATGAGGCCATAAGGTCTTGTGTTTTTAAAACTGATAATTTGTGTGTGGTCACAGGTTTGGAAGAATATAGGCAGTCTTTTAAAGCTGTCAAAAACATGGAATAATACCTTACAGAAGATGAAAGTTTTGAAGCAGAGTATGACAATGAGACTGGAGAAGAAACAATTCACTACAATGAACAAGTACAGAGAAGAATCATTGAAACAAATGGTGTGGAAAAGAGACTTGCTGACAGTCTCAAGAATTCTTTGAGTTCGAATTAGCCTACTAATGTGCTGACAAAGGAGTTAAAGGAAAGATTAGGGCAACATACTGAAAGGTTGCCAGAGGAAGAAGAGGCAAACATGCCTTATATTTTTGATTTTGATAATTGTCTTATGATTGCAGATTTTGTTGTAGAAACTGGAACATATTTGGTGCGGGTGGACAACCAAATGAAAGAAGAAGAGAAAGAACAACTACTAAAAGATGTTAAGGAAGATTTAGCAGAGGAAGAAGAACCATCTGATGATTGGTTAATAGCAAATGAAGAAATGGGAGATTGTGTAAAATTTCCAAATTTTACTCCAAGTAAAATAATTGAGTTATATAGAGAGTTAGACCGTCAAAGGAGAAAGCTAGAACAACAGAGGATAAATATCCAAAGTAAATTGTTGATGAAGGATGACAAAGAAATTGTAATAAATGACAGTCAAGAAGAAGTTGACAGGTACAGTAAATAGAAGCAGAAAATTTTCTTGAAGGACAATATGGCAGCAGCTGAAAAGGTGCAAGACAATAGTGAACAAGAGGGTAAGGATGTAAGTGTGGCAATAAAAATGAAATTTCAAAAATTAAGAGTTGAAGGCAATCAACAGACAGGCGATATACTGGACAAAGAAATTGGGTTGGTAAGAAGGTTAATAATGAAAGTGTCTCAGAAGAAGACAACAACAAGAAAGAGAAGAAGCAACAACAAGAGGAAGACAACAACAAACTATGAAAGCATGGCAAGTGGAGCATTGCAGCATAAGGTATGGAGACTTGGAGAACAACAACAAACAACAACAACGATAGAACAACTGACAAGCAAAGACAGATTAAAAAATAAAGTCTAGGATCCAAGAAGAATCAATTATCTAGACTTATGACTAGTAGGTCATAAATTTTCTTACCTAGGGAGTCTGATGCAAGAGCATCCTGCTCAGAAAAACCATTGCATTTTAGTAAGCATAGGGTCTTGTGTTTCAAGGGACCTGATTCCCTAAAGAGTGATTGATTATTTATTTTCCTATGTTTTTATGAGGGTTGCATAATAGTGAGGATATTGTAATGAAATCTTCTTGTTAAGAGATATTTCAAGAATAATGTGTGAGTTAGAGGAACTAGGAGTTAGTTTCATGATTTTGGGGATTAGATTAGGATATTTAGGATTCAAGTGAAATTATTCAGGATATGAACCAAAATTGGTTAACGGAATCCTTTTGGGTATAATTTGTAAGTCTCGAAGGCTTAAAAGAGTTAGTTAGTGAGAGAGTTAGCAGACAAGAAGGTTGGATTGTGAGCCTATGGGAATTGAAATGAGAAAGGGCCACTGATACAGACCATGTAAAGGCAGATCGGGCCAAAGCTAGATTGTAAAACATATTTTTATTTGTATCTATACATTTGTTTAATGAATGGGGAAATTGAATTCATTATGACTGTGTGTGTGATTCATTTTATGTGTTGAGTGATCCGTAATTGTGAATTTATGGTTTTCATGTGATAAACCATGATGAATGAATTCAAGTTGAATTTCTGAAAGCCTTTCTGAGTGACAAAATACTTACCATCTGGGTAGAATCCATGTGATTCCAGTTTGGATTTAATAGATGTATGTACAGGTCAAGTAAAGAATGAATTACCAAATTTGGAAGAAGGGAAATAATACAGAGAGTATTATGTATTCCAGTTCGAAGTGGTGTTAAAGAAATAGAGGTTTAGTTGCAAGGCAGAGTAAAGAAATCAGAGAAGTCTCGGCACACTGTTTCTAAGCAGAGCAAGGAGTTGGCGGAGTTGAACTTGGTAACAAGTCGATTTGGAGGTGAGAAGGAAATTTAGTGGAAGAGTGGAACCACGATGAAGTGAAATTGTGATTAAGCGGATTTCAGTGTGAGAGGAATCTTTAGTAGAGGAATAGATCTAGATCGTCAGATCGACAGATCTGGATCGTTAGATCGACGGTGATCAGCAACTGTGGGGGGTAGGAGTGTACAGATTTATTGATCATGGTTGAAGTCCCGCACTCACTCCTAGCTGTCGATCTCATATTCAACCTTTTAGATCATAGTCAACTGCGGGGGTTAATTTGTTTGGTAATTTGTGTGCTAGTTGAAGACCCACAGGCCATAGATTTGATGACCTCATATGTCCAATGGATATCAGGTCATAAAGTGATTGAACGTTAATCTCAGAATAGACCCGAACATTTATAGATTAAGGATTTATAATACTTATTGGCTCCGTAAGTGCATGTAAACGTCATGCAAGATTCCCGTGTGATATCACTGTTGACCGTTGGATCAAGTGTGCCTTGATCAACGGTGGAGGATCGCCAATTAGTTTCGCATCGCAATATTTCACGAGTGAATGAACCTTGGCCTTAAGCGATTTGCGATTTGCGATGTGCGATGCTCGGGGGTATCATCAACCGTCGGATTGAAAGGTGCAATCAATGATGGAGATTGAAGCCGATAAGGCTTGGGATTGAGCAGACCCGAGAAGTTTATGGACGTGGTTTTATTTTATTTGGGGTCCAGTTGTGCTTATCAGATATCGCATGCGAGAAGAGGAGTCTTAGGAATGTGACGAAGAGTCACATGTTGGTGTGATCCGTGATATCGCGATGGACTTTTGCGAAGGAAAATTCAGCTAGAGGAATGAGATCATTTCACAATAGACAAAATTAACAAATTTTTGTGGGCTCATAACCCACAGGTTCGGGATTGTGAAAAGTTGCAACTTTGCTGCGTGAGAATACTATTGAAAGGAATATAATTTTGACTGGGTTTTCCCCTCAAGGGGGGTTTTTCCCTGGAATAGTGCCTACACCTTGTGTCTCTTGTTTTGTGATCTTCATACACACATAATATGGTAATTTCTTGATGAAGGATAAGATAATAATGAAGTAAAAGAAGCCAACATATCTCACAAGTAATTATCAAGTAAGGAGAATCAAACCCTAATCTATTTGCATTGATTTTCCAACATGGTTTTAGAGCTAAGGTTAGGAAAATTTGAATATCACTTTGTTGGAATGGATTATCCCTATTTAATGAACTACATAAGAGTGGGTATCAACACTATTGGAAGCTGGATCAAGCAGGTCATCCATTACTTATTCAACAAGGTCAAAAGTCAAGGATTCTTCACTGCTCTTACATATTATCTTAATGATGACAATGCATGGATAATTGATAATGGAGCATCAAGAAACATGGCATGAGAAAGTAAAAAACTTCATACACTATCAATGTATCCAACTTCTCATGTAGTGGAATTGGGTGACAACAAAAGCTATGCTGTTAGAGGCCTGGGATCAACATCGTTGAAGTTGGAAAATGGATCAAAGTTGCACCTCAAGAAAATTCTATATGATCTAGGTTTGAAAAAGATTTTTCTTTCTATTTCTTGTTTAGAATATAAAGGGGAAAGAGTTTCTTTTGTTGATGGAAAAGTATTGATTTGGGGAAAATACTCTAGCATTGATAAAGCTAGGGTTATTGGAGTTCGTGAAGGAAGTCTTTATAAAGTCATTACACCACCTCCTCAAGATTTGGTTCATATGGAAATCAGTCCCATTGAGCTATGGCATAGGAGGTATGGTCATATACATTATAATGTCATCCCTACTATTAGTAAATTGGTTCATGGTATCCCAAATATGAAGTTAGATTGTGAAGGTGTCTGCAAGGGATTCTCTTTGGGAAAACATATAATAAATCCATTTCCGAATAGTGAAACTAGGTCTAAAGAGATATTAGATCTCATCCATTCTTATGTGTATGGGCCCATGTCTAACAAATCACTTGGAGGTCATCTCTACTATGTGTTATTCATTGATGACCATTCTAGAAAGACATGGCTCTACCTTCTCAAAACAAAAGGTGAAGTATTTGATAAGTTCAAGGAGTTTACATTTGAAGTAGAATCCCTAACCGAAAGAAAGATAAAAACTTTAAGGTTTGACAATCGTGGGGAATACACTTCTAAGGAATTGATTGCATATTGTAAGGAAGAAGGTATTAAGAGGGAACTCATTGTTCCCTATTATCTTGAAGAAAATGGATTGGCCGAAAGGACAAATAGGTTAATTGAAGAAGGCATTCGAACTATGCTCCTTTATCAAGACCTACCAAAATTATTATGGGAAGAATAAACAATGACAACCGTGTAGATTCAAAATAGAAGTCCTCATAAGAGTCTTGATAATACAACACTCGAAGAAGTATTCGTAGGAAATAAGCTGAGTGTGGATCACCTATGAATATTTGGAAGTCCAACATATATCCATGTTCCAAAGGACAAGTGAAAGAAGTTGGACTCTACAAGTATCAAGGGAATATTCGTTGGATATAGTCTCTCCTCAAAAGCATATAAAATCTACATAAAGGAAGGAAGACACATTGAAGTAAGAAGGGATGTAATATTCAATGAAAATCAAGCATATAAGAAATAAAAGGATATTCCTATTGATTTTGATGACGAAGAAGTTCCCATATTTGAAGAAGAATAAGTTCATCATGAAAACCTTACTACAAATCAAGAATAAGAAGAAGGACCAAGTGAGCCTATTCAATCAGTGGTCATCCAACCACAAGGAAAAGGCAAAATTGGTTAAAAGTGACATTAGAAGATGCTGAAGGACATGAAGTTGCGAAAGGAAACTTCAGCTAAAGTAAGAGACCAAAAAGATATTCTGGTTATGCTGCATACATGAGAAAGTTAATTGAAGCCGAACCATCTACATTGCAGGAAGAATATCAATCCATCATGAAGAATGGGGTTTGGGAAATCGTTCCTAGACCTAGTGAAAAATCAATTGTCACCTCCAAATGGATCTTTAAGATCAAACCTAATGTTTATGGAAGTATAGACAAGTACAAAGAAAGATTCATTTCCAAGGGTTTCTCTCAAAAGGAAGGCATTGATTATGAAGAAAAGTTATCCCACAACAAGGTACACTACCATTAGATCTTTGGTTTCATTGGCTGCTACAATGGGTTGGAATATCCATCAAATGGATGTGAAGACCACATTTCTGAATGGGACAATTGATGAGAAAGTGTATATTGAACAACCTGAAGGCTTTGAAGTTAATAGTATGGAATCTCATGTTTTCATACTTAAGAAGGATGCATATGGTTTGAAGAAAGCACCTAGGGCATGTTATGTAAGGATGGATGCATATCTACTTAGAATTGGGTTCATGAATAGTTTTGTTGATTTGGATCTCTACTTCAAGGTCGTGAGTAATGAGCTCGTCATTATTATACTATATGTGGATGATTTATTCATCACATGCATGGAGTGAATAATTCAATAACGCAAGAAGATGTTGGCAACTGAATTTGAAATGAAGAATCTAGCACTGATGCACTATTACCAGGGTCTAGAAGTATGGAAGAGACCCGGGGAGATATATTTGGGTCAATGAAAGTACATCATCAAGTTGTTGCATAAATTCAGGATGATGGATTCCAAGTCAATGACTACTCCTATGATCACTAATCTCAAGAAGTTGAGGGGATCTTCCTCTAGTCCCATGAATCCTACCTCCTATTGACAGTTGGTGGGTTCCCTAATTTGTCATGATCACTGGATAGATGCCAAACATATATTGAAGTATCTTCGTGGCACTATAAATCACTACCTAAAGTATGATAGTAAGGAAGTCAAGCTAATTGGCTTCACAAAATCTGATTGGGGTGGCAGTGAGATCGATGGAAGGAGCACTAGTGGAGGATGTTTTAGTCTAGGAGTTACTATGATCTCATGGATGAGTAGGAAGAAAGATCTTGTTGCTTTAGGTAGTGTTGAGGTAGAATATGTGGCTGCATGTGAAGTAGGAAAGGAGGATGTTTGGCTAAGGAAACTTCTGACATATTTGTTTTAGAAGTCTCTAGGTCCTACTGTGATTAATTGTGACAATTAAAGTTGTATCAAAATGTCTAGAGATCCCGTGTTTCATGCTAAAATGAAACATATCAACAATAAGTTCAACTTTATTAGGAACCTAGTGCAGGATGGGATTGTGAAGTTGGATTATCTCTCGACAGATGAACATGTCACAGACATATTAGCAAAGACTCTTCCTAATAAGAAGTTTGAATATCTAAGGAACCTGCATGGTTTGGTAAATATTGTTGAGTGTATTGATGATACAATATTGGAATAGATTTTTTTATGATTTGCGAGTGAAGCATTTCTTGGGAGGACATTGGGCCGACACTTTGTGTTGATGTCTAGGTCTGAAAATAGGGAAGGTGGCGTGGGTCGTAGAGATCTGACCATGGATACACACCTAGGTCCCTGGGTTGGTGGTTAACAAGTAAGCATAATGGTACCTAGAGAGGTTGAAAGCTTGAGCCCACCTTATTCCCACTTGGATAGATTTCCATGGTTAGGAATCTAATCCGTGGCATTGTGGTGCCTAAATTGATGAGAGACCAATGGATAGATTGCTGTGGTAAGGAATCTAGTCCACGGCATTGCAATGCCTAAAGTTCTTCATTTTTCATATAGTTTGAGATATTCCATTTTATTTGTATATTATGAATACCTCCCTAGTTAAGAGGGAGTGTTGGAAAATGTAACTAGGTTCGATCTTCATTAATGTATTTGAGTCATCATGAAATGTACTTGTCAAAAGAATAAAAAAAAGTATTTTGTTATTGTAATAATGAGTTATTAAAGCATGGGTTTCATATTTATGTCATCATTCTATTAGTCAAAGTATCCGTGTGGAATCCTAGGATTAATATTGAGTTTCTAGAGTCATTGTACATTCAAAGAGACCCTTCTTGGGCTTTTGAATCTTGTAAAAAGGTTTAGTATTGAGTAAAATATAATTTATATATCATCTACACCAAACCGACCTAGAAGAGATCAAGTTGGCATAAGGACACCAATTCAACCTCCCTTTAAGCCTATAAATAGAAGCAAGTCATATTCATTTGGAACATCTCATCTCAAGCTAGTTCAATAACTCTAAGGAAGCTGTAGAAGTGTGAAGTGAGTCTAAGGAAGAAAAGGAAGTGCGAGTTGGGTGAAGTCTAAGGAGAAGAATAAAATCAAACTTTTGGTGCCTCTCTCTCTCTGTTTCATGCCCTAGTTTGGGAGATCGAAGTATTCCAAGTTCTGCTACTACCTAATGTCAGAAGCTGCTACATAGTCGAAGTTGCTAGGGAAGAGGTCGAAGATCTGGGAGGCTGATTTGGTGTGAAGGGAAGTTTTAGTCTTTGTCTAGGGTGAAGAGTCTCAAAGAATACTATTGAAAGGAAGAGAATTTTGATTGGATTTTCTCCTCGAGGGGGTTTTTCCTTGGCATAGTGCATACATCTTGTGTCTCTTGTTTTGTGATCTTCATACACACATAATATGGTAATTGTTTGATGAAATATAAGATAATAAAGAATTAAAAGAAGCCAACATATCTCACAAGTAATTATCAAGTAAGGAGAATCAAACCCTAATATATTTGCATTGGTTTTCCAACAAGAAGAACCCTGGTACTATATGAAGACATATAATGCAGAAAGATGGTGACATCAGAGGGAGCAAGAAGCAAAAATTGACATCTTGATGAAGAAAGGCTATCAGGATTTGCACTAGTAAATATATGGCAAAAATATGTAATCAACAAAGGTAGAAAAAGTAGCAACTATGAGATAGTTGGTTGGTCATGATGGATTCAATGTTGGTCTATAGGAAGTTCACTTTCCTAGTTAGATAGAAAGGGCTACGATAAAATCCTACATTTGATTGGTTTGACAAAATAATTTTTACGACAAATATTATACAAATGATCATTGATGGAAAGTGATAAATAACGTTGATGGTGAGAACCATGTTATGAAGATAGAAGAAGTTTGGCTCCACAACATCTAGGAAGGTTGAAGCTCAGGAATAATATGAAGATGCAAGAAGAAGGAGCCATGTAGCTATACTTAAAGATATCCATGAAAAAAAATGCAACTGATGAATGAGAAAAAATAAAGTTTGTGGTTCATGTATCCCTCGCTGAGAGGGAGAAAGGCTTATCTCCCTAAGGGAGTGATGAGGGACACCATATTATCTATGTGTCATGCACTAGACCAAGACTAATAATCATAAGTCTTAGTGAAGGAATTGGTGGGGATAATGGAGGATTGGATAAGCATCTAGGATCAATATTTCTTGAGGATTAGGAATCCAAGATAAGAAGTCCCATGGACCGACACACTTTGAGGTTAGACAAGGTCTCCAAGACAAGAGTGGTCGAAGAGGAACGATATTCTTTAGGATTGAAAATCCAAGATAAGAATAGTCGTAAAAAGACATACTTGGTGAATATCTAGATGGGGTATCTGCCTTAAGAGGCAATGTTGGTGTCGATGTGTATGCCTCCTAACATTATGCTCTAATGTAGTGGAGAGATAGAGATTTTTAATCAAGGCCTTGCTTTATTGATATGTTAACAATGCTAGTTATGATGTTGATGCTTAAGATGGCTTATGAATCTGACTCTTCTTATGAGAATATTTCAATTTGAGAGTTTGCCTATACCTTGTTGAGTAATTATGAATACCTCCCTAGTTAAGAGGGAGTGTTGACAATTGTAACTAGGTTCAGTCTTCATAATTGTCATTGTACTTATGTAATTATATATATTTTACGTAGAAGAAAAGAAAAGAAAAATAAATTTATTTTTCAAGCATGGGTTTCATGCTTAACTCAATTTATTAATTAGGTCAAGCATGTTCTTCATGCTTCTAGGGTTTATTAGTCAAAAGAATATTTGTCATGAGTCAAATTCTTGTATTATAGTCAAGTCCCATTTGGACTTTGAAAAGAAAGTGGAAAAATAATTGTATTTGAGTCAAAAATATCGATTTTGTCCCCATAAGACCAAGTCGAACATGCTTGGACAGATTGTCCCTGGAAGTGACCCATTCAACTTCCTGGATGGGTATAAATAGAAGACAATTCGACCTCATTTGGATCATTTCAATCAAGTTCAATTTCTGTGCCAGTAAAAGAGAGAAAACCAACAAAAAAGTAAAGAAGAAGAGCACAAGTCAAAGAAGAGAGGGTGAAGGTCAAAGGAGTAATAATTCTGCCCTAAATCTCTCACACATGTAGAATTCTAAAGTAGTTATAGTGGCCAAAATTGTAGTGGCCGAAAATTTGTAGTTTGATCGAGTTTTGAAGGCATTGACTATTGTTGACTGTAGTTGACTTTGACTTGTTGGAGAAGCTTGAAACGAGGGCTGACTTGGGTCTTGTGGGAGGTATTGGTCTTAGTGTTTTGGTCTTGGAATTCTCACTTTGATTTGATTCTATAAGAAGAGAATATTTTACTGGGTGTTCCCCCTAGAGGGGTTTTTCCCTAGCTTGGAGCCTATATCCTGTGTTCTTTGTCTTTATGTGATGTTCATAGTTTATGGTTTTGGTAATTATTTGATGAACAAAACATAACAAAATTAATAAGAAGCAACATATAATCAAAATCAATTATCAAAGTAAAGAGAAATCAACCCGAATTGTTGCCCTAGTGATTTCTCAACACCAACTTAAGTATTTCCGAATTTTTGGAAGAAAATGTTATATGAAGATAAATGATGATAAATTGGGAAAATTTGATTCTAGAGTAGACAAAATAATCTTCCTTAGATACTCAACAAGAAGCAAAGCTTACAAATGCTACAATAAAAGACTATGTAAATTTGAGGAATGTATTTACGTAAGAATAGATGAGGCTTGGTCAAAGAAGGACATAGAACAAACAAATGAGAATTCAGGTGATGCCATATATGTGGACCAATAAGAGATTACTACAAAGGAAGAACAAGAAAATAATAGTTTTCATCCAAGACGACTTTTCAACTTGTGCAAAAAAATCACATAGAGAACCAAATTATTAGAGATGTTGATGCAGGTATACAAATCCAAAGAAGTGACAAATTCACCAAGAAATGTCAACTTTGATTTTCTATCCAAAAAAGAGCCAAAGGACTTTGCACAAGCTAGTAAAGACCAACATTGGGTGAATGCCATGGAAGAAGAATTGAATCAAAGTGAGAAAAATGGAACCTAGGAACTTATGCCATGACCAAAAGATAAAAATGTGACTGGGACTAAGTGGTGATTCAAAATCAAGATGAATGAAGAAGGACAAATTATCAAAAATAGGGAAATATTTGTTTGTAAGGGCTATGCACAAATTGAAGGAGTTGACTTCGAAGAAAATTTTTCTCCAGTTGCCTGCTTAGAAGTAATAAGAATGTTTTTGGCATTTGTGTGGTCAAAAGGCTTAAAATTTTATTACATGGAAGTTAAATCAACCTTTCTAAATTGAGATTTAAAGGAAGAAGTATACATAAAAAATCTAGAAGGTTTTGACTTGTTAAAAAAAAAATACTATGTGTGAAAATTGAAGAAATCTCTTTATGGATTAAAACAAGCTCCAAGAGATTAGTATGTCAGGCTAAATTACTATATTCAATAACAAGGTATCAAAAGAGGGGTTGCTAACAACAATATTCACATCAAGATGGAAAAGGAAAACTTACTAATTACACTCATATATGTGGATGATCTCATTTTTGGAAGCAATATTGATGATATGAGTCATGGATTTTCTCAAGAAATATCAAAGGAATTTGAAATGTCAACGATTGGAGAATTATATTTCTTCCTTGGGCTTAAGTTTTCTCAAACCAAGGAAGGAACATTCATTTCCAAAACCAAATACCTCAAGGAGGTGCTCAAGCATTTTGGAATTTAAAAATGTTCACCAATTAGTAGCGCCAATGATTATCTGATGCAATTTAAGGATGATGAATCTCTTAAGATTAATCCAACTCTTTACAAGCTTGGGATTAGGAGTCTACTATACCTTACAAATTTAAGACCATATATAAGTAGACAATAGGAATGGTTGCAAGATTTCAATTAGCACCAAAGGAATCACACATGCAAGCAATAAAGAGGTATTTCGATATTTAAAGGGCACATTTGATTTCGGATTATGTATCCCACGAACACATATTTCACAATAATAGGGTACACAAAAGTTGATTCGAAAAATAATGTTGATGACGGAAAATGCGTTAGTGGGAGCACATTTTTCCTAGGAGATTTCCTTGTGTTTTGGTTAAGTATAAAGAAATCATCAATCTCTTTCTATAGTTGAATCCAAACACATATTAACAACATAGTATTGTACCCAATTTCTTTAGATGAAACAATTTTTTCCAGACGTCAAAGTGGAATATGATTATTCGATAGTCATTTTATATGACAACACTAATGCAATCAATATCTCAAGAAATCCTATCATGCACTTAAAAACAAATCACATTCCAATCAAGTATCATTTCCTCATAAAATAAGTTTCCAAGTAGAAAGCCAATATGGAATGCATTGGCACTAATATATTATTGACATATTTACCATATATCTACCCAAAGAAACTTTTGAATATCTCAAGTAGAAGTTGGCAACGATCTCTCCTTTATCTCAGTAAACAAAGCACAAACTTAGGGGGAGAACCCTTTATTATTGGTGTCAAAAGGGGAGAGAATGTAGACAAGGGGAGACATCGATGAGAAGTATGGAGAAAATACAAATAGGGGGAGGTAGTTATCAAAATAAGCAGATATAAAAGTATTTCCATCAATAACAACGGGAGATATTGTTGGAAATGGTTGTTATTGATGTCAAATTTTGTTCAAGTAGGGCCCATTTGGATACCCTATCTTTGAGGAATTTTTACTTTAATTATCTAGCTCAAATGGGAGCATAAGATATATGGTTGGAAAACTTATTCCAATACCCTTATAATGATATATGGCACAAGTCCTAACTTATTACAGTTAAGGAGAAATGTTTTTTTGAATATTCAATATACATTTTGTCAGTCGGCCCAGCCAGTGGATAAGTCAACCCAACTAGTGCACAAGTCAACCCTAACCCCAGATGCATTATAAATCGGTGTAAGGAGAATTTCTAACCACCACTCAAGAAATTTAGATATGTTTTAGGAGAGAAAAGGAGTAGGTCTAAGGTTCATATCTCATGAACCAACAAGAAGTGAAGTGAAGTCGAGTTGGAGAGGATTTTTGTGTAAGGGTTTTTGGTATAATTCTTGGGAAGGGTTTCTATTATTTTTAAGGCCCGTTGAGGTTTTCTATTATTAAGGAGGCTGTGTTAAGGGGCTATTGGATCGAGTTCTACTTGACCTATTCGAGGTTGAGTTTATGTCATGGTTTGAGGCCTAGTTGCAATCCTAGTCAGAGGTCGAATTATAAACCTATTCTAGTTAGAGGCCAAGTTATAAATCTGTTATGGTTGGAGGTCGAGATTTGTTGGAGATTGCATTACAATCATTGTGGAGGCCAAATTCTATTATGAATTGGGCAAAAGCTTCCAGGAGGGAATGCCTCTTTTGAACACGTTCTAAGCCTAAATACCATCTCTTGAACAATAAAACAATTGTAAGTTGGTGCTTATTGATGATTGGTGTCCTCATCTTCTTGATAGGTTGGAGCCTATTATTTTTTCAAGTTGATGCTTATAGAGGATTAGTGTCCTCACAACGAGTTGTAATAAATTGAAGACTGCTTGGAAATCATTCAAGTTTTCTTTCTTCAAGTTTGGATTTCCACTTTATCTCTGTGTTCAAGAATTGTGTTAATGATTAATTATTTGACGTGATTTTAGTCTTAATATTAATAAAGCTAAAAATAATTTGTTATGTGTGATATTGATTGTAACGTCCCCAACCACTTGTTGGGAAACAATACCCCACCACATAGCTTAGAAATGTCTAATTAGATTGCCGGAAAAAAAATCCCTAACCATTCCATGGATGTTCCTAATCCTGACAGTTTTCTGGTTTGAATGAGTGTAATGCAATGTCTAATGTGAAATATTTGTCACATCTAAACCACAAATATTTAATTGCACATTGGAATTAACAATCAATTATCCATATTTAAGCACAATAGCACCAAACCCTAACTAGGGTTCACAAACATATTCATGTGAATTGATGGATCACATTGCATCAAATAAACATGGCAATTACCAGAATTAGGGTTTATCATTAGAGAACATGGATACATATGAATGTACACATGAACACATAAATATATGAAAATGCACAGAACCCCGAAACTATGGTTTCAACATAATTCCATAAATCAAAACAACATTAATAAGAACACTTATCTGAATAAAAATAGAAATGGTTTGTGTGGCACATGGACTTCAACCCCAGGTCACCCCCAAGTTGGGGCTGTAATTCCAAATGCAATGGTAAACTAGAAAGCATTCAGACATCCACGACCAAGGTACGAACCCAACATTCATGGCTCCAAATACAATCTCTGCTTCCCTGAACCTGCACCGAAGTGGCACACACCTTCTTTGCATCCTGCTAGTCCGTCGTTGGTGCCCACCTTCCAAGGCACCTTACGGACAACCAAGAATTTCTCAACTCTGGGATTTTAGGAACTCATGTTGTTTTCATGGCCTCCAGGTACCCTTCCAGGCCATAAAGAAAAACAGTTCCTAGCTATTCCAGGACCCAAGCTCGAACTCAATAGCTAGTTGCTCTAAATCAAAATCACTAGAACCATAGTTGTCCATGCTCCTCATAATAATCATAATGACAATGATGTTGATAATAATAATGATAATAATAAGAATAATCTTCCATATATTTTCTAGGAAAATACATAATTTTCATCATTGCAAGGCCTTGCTCTTCCATGTGGCACACACACCTTGAAGCCATGTGGGCCCTAGATGCCATTTGTAACCAACACTTGTCCCCAAACACCCTGTTTCCTATCACTTTGGAGTTGCATTGCCCCCATACTCTTTACCGTGGAGTGGGCTCCACAACCAACCTATTTTATATTATATTATTATAAAAATATGTACATTAATTCCATCATATTTACAATCTTGGCCCTCCGACCACTTAACCAAAACTGACATATATGCCTAGGCACATTGGCCCCAAAATATATAACATAAATACATAGGTATGCAAGCCTGCAAAATAACTTTGGCTCACCAGCCTAACTGTTATATACATCTATCTCACCAGCATAATATCAATGTAGATATATTTACATCATCATAAATGGGTAGGGGTATTACATTGATTCACCCCCCTCTTTGTATCACTATGAATTTCCAACAATGCATACCATCAACTTGACCATACTAAAAATAAAAACATCAACATTGAGATAATTCTAGGTGCATGTTGAAATGTGAAATATCTCTCCTGTTGTCTCCTTTTGTATTATTAGTGTTTGTGCTTGTGTGAGCAAAGACATACTGAGAAGACTCAGTACTAGGGAATCTGACGAGAAGTTGTTTTCCGTTTTCAATAGATGGAAAATTTAGTGAGGAAATATTGATATCAATGGGTTATTAGTCTTGAGAAAATGAGTTGGAAGAGATAGAAAGAGGGGTTGTGGTTGGCATGGGTGGTTTCTTATGACTTCTTAAAAATTAACAATTCCAAAGATAGATTTATCTAGGTTGTACCTCCACCCATCATTCATTGGGTTTTGCCGAGCCTAAGGGATGTCTGCTATCTAGGATAAGGCTACAAATGTAATTGGTAAGGATGGATGACTGATGTAAAATTTTTGGCTGAGCCTAAGGGGTGTCTACTATATGGGATGAGGCTACAAGGGGCATCAATAGGGATGAATAGCTAAGGTAAAGTTTTCCCACCTAGGAAAATATGCCTTGTGCTAGTTGGTTAAATTGATCATAATTCGCATAAAAATATATAGAAAAAGTTTTCCTATTATTCCTCCATACTTTCCAAATGACATTACATCTCTTGCCATGTCCTCTTTGAGATCCAAAACAACCTTCATCTAGTAGCACTCATAAATATGGTCATTTTCCATTCACAAAAATTCCAAACTTATAACAAACTATTAATTGCATGTAAATATAACTTGACAACGCTTCATCAAGTCTTCATTTATACAATTTAATGATGGATAGGGTTATGAAGTATGGGGCTTGGGAAGATGAAGCGATGAATTGCATGCAAAATTTATAGAGTATGGGTTTGGTTTATACTAGGCATTTCTTTTATTTTGTCAAAGACACTTTATTATTTGATATATTTGGAATAGCATGCTCTATTTCTTTACTATAGATCTTTGTTGGTAACAATGGTTAAGGAGTGATCACAAAGTTGAGAAGGGGAAATGATGGATTTAATAGCATACCCAAGTGCCCATTTCAAATAGATATATTTTCATTAAAATAAAGTCATGGCATATCTCAATACTACACATTTAGAGCCCATAAAATCCTTAAAATATATGCCTAAGACACTGTTTCAATGGACATGATTTTACTCTTTTTAAAGACAAAGTATGGAATAATAAGGGTATATATTGAAAAGGAAGTAGTATTGTATGATCATAGATAGTATGGATGTCATGAAGGGTCCAATTCTTGTTTGTGCCTTTCTTTTTTATGAATATAACCAAGACAAAGTATCATTGTATACACAGTAAAAATAATGCATGTTTAGAGTATCCTTACTATGCAAATTTGTTTTCATTGTTTAAACTGATTTATGGGTATAAGAAGTGGATGCAAATGACACACCAATATATCATCTTTATTAATGACACACAAAATTATATGCACTTGAGTTGTCAATGATATTTTGGTGTAAGAGAGATAAGGGAATATATATAATAGCTCAAATGTATGCCAATGCCGTCCATAGTGGATTGGATATGGCTATGATATAAGTGGAACAAACATTATTATTTAATAAATAAAATAAATAAAATTTGTTGGACAAGCATTGGATCTTATAACTTGAATATGAGGAAAGAAAAGTGTGGTATAGGTAGTGAATGTAATGAATTGGAAAATCCCTATGTGACTCTATTTCCATTTCGAAGGGTGCTTTCGAGCAACGCTTAAGTTCACACCCCAAAAGTAACATAGTGCCTGAAGAATGGAGTTTTTGTATGCTCAAATTGTTGAACCAATCCTTAAACTACTTATTTTATCTTCTAAGGTGTCAAACTCACTTGGGCAAGCATACCAAGGTTTCCGGTTTCCGGATCTCATCTTGATTACTTCTTTAGGAAGGCCCTTGGTCTAGTCAGAGTTGCTAGAACAAGATTCTATGGAAGGAAGTGTCTTTTGTTTGAGCGAACAATGAATTTTTGGGATGTGTGGGGCCTCTTGGGAATCTATTGGAAGGAGAGTTATCCTTGACACTTAATTTGATAGGTTTATCTATAATTTGACAAAAAGTTGTAT
This sequence comes from Pinus taeda, assembly GCA_000404065.3. NCBI lineage: Eukaryota > Viridiplantae > Streptophyta > Pinopsida > Pinales > Pinaceae > Pinus > Pinus taeda. The sequence goes on along the minus strand of APFE030144275.1, from coordinate 58,809 downwards.
TCAATGTGTTTGAGTTTTGTCTCAAGGGGAGGCATGATCATTTTATTTTCTTTCAATTTTATTTTAATACACTCAACGAAGTATGAAAATGCATATGGGGAGGAAAAAAAAGAAGCCAAATCTTATAACCATTATATAATATATATATATATATATATAAATAAAAATATTATTATATATTATATATAATATAATATATATATATTATATATATATATATATATATTAGTGAACAAAAAAAAGCCATAACTATGATATAAATCTACAATCAACAAATAGAATTGGCATACCTCAACTTTAGATGTTGAAAACTCCTCCCGATTATGCGTTATCACCTCAATTCAACTTAACTCCTTAAATTTCTCTTTGAATCAATTCCAATGATATAGTTATTCACCAAAATCCACACTCAAAACTAAGCCTAAGAGCAAGGTGACCTCCTAGGTCCACTATCAATTATTGAAAGTTTGTGGAATGGTAAAAATTACTCATCAACCAATTTATATACCCTAACATATCCCAAATCTTATCATACATGGATATCTCTCACACTAAATGTGTTATGTACATTTCAAGGTATCAACATAAATGTTGTATGGCAACCACTAGACCTAGAAATTTTCAAATATGTGCCGATGTGCCTAATCTATTACATTGATATACCACCTTTCTAATGAGCTTGTAGCATATGGTAGCAAACCTTTTCAACATGATTTCAAATGTGTACATCCTAACAACAATGTGCCAATCCATGGAACATAATATGATTTAGAGATTGACTCTGGATCATTAACTTTGACGGTGTCAACTTGTCCCCAACGACCACCAAACTTTCATGAATGCATCTTCAAACCCATTATTTTCACTTTAAGACAAGTGGCTTGAAAAATTAAGACATTTAAAAGGGATAAAAACAAAATAACGTTATTTAAAATTTAAATATGATTAATAATTTCAAAGAGGAAACAATTATGTTATATTATAGTATTATAGTACTATAGTAAATAATTAGCAAAATTTATTTTAATATAGATTTATGATTATAGAGGGATTTAATTTTATCAGTGGTAAATTTTTTTTTTTAATATATTTAATATTTTGTATAATTAATTATTTTTATTTTATTTTAAATTTAGATTTTTTTAAATTTAATTGAAAATATTAACAAAATTTCAACTTAATAATAAAAGAAAAGTGTTCACATCATATTAAACCCTAAAATAAAGCCTCTCCGTTCAACTAACCAATAATAACCATTTATAGAAAAATTATATAAGTTATTTAAAATTAAATATGAATATGAGTATCCCTATATGCACATTGGTTTCAATTGTTAAATGAATTTATGGGTAAGAAAGTGATGCAAATGACACACCAATATATCATCTTTATTAATGGCACACAAAATTATATACACTTGAGTTTTCAATGATATTTTGGTGTAAGAGAGATAGGGGAATATATATAATAGCTCAAATGTATGCCAATGCCATCCATAGTGGTCTGGATATGGGTATGATATGAGTGGAAGAAATATTATTATTTAATAAATAAAATAAATATAATTTGTTGGACAAGCATTGGAGCTTATAACTTGAATATGAGGAAAGAAAAGTGTGGTATAGGTAGTGAATGTAATGAATTGGAAAATCCCTATGCGACTTTATTTCCATTTCGAAGGATGCTTTTGAGCAACACCTAAGTTCACACCCCAAAAGTAACATAGTGCCTGAAGAATGGAGTTTTTGTATGCTCAAATTGTTGAACCAATCCTTAAACTACTTATTTTATCTTTTAAGGTGTCAAACAAGTGCTACATAAAACCCCTCACTTGGGCAATCATACCAAGGTTTCTGGATCTCATCTTGATTACTTCTTTAGGAAGGTCCTCAGTCTAGTCAGAGTTGCTAGAACAAGATTCTATGGAAGGAATTGTCTTCTGTTTGAGCTAACAATTATTTTTTGGGATGTGTGGGGCCTCTTGGGCATCTATTAGAAGGAGAGTTATCCTTGACACTTAATTTGATAGGTTTATCTATAATTTGACAAAAGGGTGTATTCAATGTGTTTGAGTTCTGTCTCAAGAGGAGGCATGATCATTTTATTTTCTTTCAATTTTATTTCAATACACTCAATGGAGTATGAAAATGCATATTAGGGAGGAAAATAAAGAAGGCAAATATCATAACCATATTTTTGTATTGTGAACAAAAAAAATACCATAACTATGATAGACATCTACAATCAACAAATAGAATTGGCATACCTCAAGTTTAGATGTTGAAAATTCGTCCTTATTATGCGTTATCACCTCACTTCAGCTCAACTCCTTAAATTTCTCTTTGAATCAATTGCAATGATATAGTTATTCACCAAAACCCACACTTAAAACTAAGCCTAAGAGCAAGGTGACCTCCTAGGTCCACTATCAATTATTGAAAGTTTGTGGAATGGTAAAAATTACTCATAAACCAATTTACATACCCTAACATATCCCAAATCTTATCATGCATGGATATCTCTCACACTAAATGCGTTATGTACATTTCAAGGTATCAACATAAATGTTGTATGGCAACCACTAGACCTAGAATTTTTCAAACATGTGCTGATGTGCCGAATCTATTACATTGATATACCACCTTTCTAATGAGCTTGTAACATATGGTAGCAAACTTTTTCAACATGATTTCAAATGTGTACATCCTAACAAAAATGTGCCAAACCATGGAACATAATATGTTATACCATGAACTTAAACCATATTACATTATATTATCAACCTCACATATGATCGTCTATCACACCATATATGTCATAACGTAAAAAATTCACTTAATGCATGAATTCCATAATAACAATATAACATTATACCTTTAGTCTTGTGTCACAACAAGTTTTCAACCTTATAACTAAGCGCATGTGATTACATAGTTCAAAACCTTTAACCTATACCACAATGCCATTATGACTTATGCAACATCCTTTATGATGTGCAACACTAACTTGTATAACTCAATGTTATGCATTACCAACTTGTCATCACTTGTATAACCATTATTACAATGTGCCTCAAACAAATAGCAGTAGTCTATAACGCGACTTTTTGAAAGCCTTTCCGGCGGATTTTTCCGGTCAAAATCCGGCAGCAATTCATTAGAATCCCAAGTTTGATAGCTAGTTTCTGCACAATAAATGGCTCCCAGGGGTTTTTCAGGGCGCTGAATCCAAATATGCAGTTAAAAAACCATTTTAACTGCTAAAAATCAAGATTTAACCTCATTTCTTCCGCCGGATTCCGTCATCGGAATCTCCAAAAAGTCGCATTATAGACAACTCCAAACAAATAAGTCATCCACTACCTCCAGTCTATTTTCACATCGAGCCTAATACGCGGTAGTGCTTTCTAACATAAATATATATTGCAATTAAAATCAAACTCATGCCTTTATCATCATGCAATACATGGTAAAAACTTTATCAAATAAATGTATATCAAATTATAGTGCAAGCCATTTTTATCATAAGATATAGCATTTATATGGTTCCAAACAAGTTGAAACACTCCTAATAAAGCCCCTGTTTATTTTGTATTACTTTTCATAAATACATTTCAAATATTGTTTTATTTATAAAATTACAACTCTTTACAAATTTTTTAATTAATTGGATTTTTTGTACTTCAATAAATACCATGTTTCTTATACTAAATGTTGAAATTAGAATTCACCATCAAATATATTTGGCACATATAAAGTAAGGAACACCAATGGCACATATAAAATAAGGAACACCAATGGCACATATAAAGTAAGGAACACCAATGGTTTTCAGTCATTGAGAAGACTTTGAAAGAGAAATTCTATTAGGTCAATCTTGTAATACCCTATGAGTATGAACATAAAAAATAAATATGTGATAAGTGGTAATCATGTGAGAATTTATATAAAATAATAATAATAATATAAAAACATGCACTTGGGCTTATATCTACCTAGGAGCACCATGGATACAATGAAATGAGGAGAGGGAAACTATAGTATGGTTAATAAAGGAATAATTTTTGTTAAGGTTGCCAATTGTCTCACTTCCGAGTCTTCATATTCCTTTATATTATTTTCCAAAGTGTTTATTTCCATGGGCACATAGTCCTATGTAATCCACACATTTATGCAAGCCTTTTGAAACGATTCATTCCACCATTGAGGTAAATAATTCATTCGTTCTCTCTTTGTGAAGTAAAACGATAGAGGAGGTTTCCACTTGGGTATATTGAAAGACCCCACATAATATGGTGAGAGAGGCACTAGTAGGTTGAGACATTCATAGGCTGAACTATGGAGGAGAATTCTACAAGGTATGCTATTGCCATAGTCTAGTTATTATGTTGGTTATGACTAGCTTTTAAGGTGTTGTCTTTTTAATTTATTAAGTTTATTGTTTTTAGCGTTTTTCTACATGATAAATCAATTGACTTAACATATTATTATTTCACTATGTTAATACTCTAGAATTTTACAAAATTTTACAATGCTATTACTCCATTAAGTTATTACTCCAGTGTATTCATATGTTGTTACTCTTTTGTGATGCTATTCTCAAGAGTTGTGATGCTATTTAAAGAGGCTCTTTTCAACTCAATATGGAAGGAGACCTTCTTCAATCTAATATGGAAGAGATATAGTAATGTTAACGTAAACATTTTAACTTGGTCAAAATAAATATATAATTAAAAATTTAAAAATAAAATTGGATAAAGACATAATTAAAAATTTAAGACTAAAATTGCTTCAATCTAATATAGAAGAGATATTGTAATGTTAACATAAACATTTTTACTCGATCAAAATAAAGACAAAAAAATAAGACATAATTAAAAATTTTAAAATAAATTTGGATAAAAACATCATTAAAATTTTAAAAATAAAATTGGAGTAAACATTTTTACTAGGTCAAAATAAAGACAAAGACTTAAAAATAAAATTGGAGGTAGTGAAGTCATAGAGTCAATTTATTGTTGGTAGGTTTTTGAGCTTTAAGTTTTGACAGTCCATGGTTTTGCCAATACAATATAGCTTATTTAAAGGCGTGATATATATATATATATATATATATATATATATATATAATATATATATATATATGGCAATCCAACTTAGATCAAGCAACACCAGAGAGATCAAGTTATAGATGTGTAAATGTTATTCAAGTTTTAAACTTAAAAAAGAGGTTTAGTAAAAAAAAGAAGTGGCTTACTAAAAAAAAAGGTTTGTACTTTGAGACTTGGTTTTTAGATGATGCTTAATAGATAAATAAATTTGGTTCCTAGATAATACTTAATATATAATCTAGACTAATAATATAATATATTTAAACTGGTAATAATAATATATTAAAAAAAAAAAATTCTATAAAAGGAAAAACCAAATAAATTTAAATAATGAGCAAAACTAAATATAAAAGTTTATAAAGGATATAAGTGAGAAAAAATAAATATAAAAGTTTTAAGGAGATAAGTGATGCTTGTTGATTTATTACAAATTGAAATAATTGTGATAGAAAAGGACAACCGCAAATTGTTTGTAGGCTTTTATTGTTAAAAAAACATATATTACAACAGTAATCAAAATTGACAGTTATTCTATCATTTGGTTTATGATGTGATTTTTGTTTAATTGGGAAGTCCATACCTGTTTTATATAAATTTTGTAACATTTAAGAGAATTTGTATAATTTATGGGCTTCATCTGGTATAATAATCATTTGTCATTTAATTTATATTGATAATGATCATCTATATCACCAATTTTAAACTGCATAAGTTAAGTTATAACTCCATCTGCATATCCAGATTTCATATAAGCCTTCTCCATGGCCATACTGCTCTCTGGAAATGTTAGACTTTAAGAGAAGCAAATGAGCACCAGACAAATTAAGGTTGATTTTTTTTGGTAAATTAGCTACTTCTTCACTCTTAAGATAGTGAAAAAATTACATCATTGTCAGCAAAGAGATGGTACCTCCTTAAGTCTGTTTGAGATTACTAGATGTTGCATAATAGAGAACATACTATCATGCCTTAACATAGCTAAACAGTAATGCATAGCGCTGCCATTTAATACTTGGCAGTTTGAACATAACTTTATACAGTATGAATAGGTAAAATTTAACATCTATGACTATGTTTGTATAAAACACAATCATTCAAATTAGCTACTTCTTCACCATTAATATACAAAAATTGACTTCCTGTAGGTCTGTCTGAGATTAGGGTAAGTTACATAGTATAGAGCATATTATGATTCACAGTAGTTGCATAATAGAGAGCATAGTATCATGTCTTAATATTGCTAAACAGTAATGCATATAACTGCCATTAGTACTTAGCATTTTGAACATAACTTCATACATAATGTAGAGGTAAAATTTAAAAACTATGACCATGTCTGTATCAAACATAAGTATGCTATAAGGTGAGTCCGAAGAACTAGACCTCAAAACTAAACACCAAAAATCCAAAAACACTTGACATATGGCAAAGCTAATTCTCTAATTCTCTTCTTCAGTGTCAGAGTCTACTAAGAGGTAGACTGGCTGGCTGGTAGTCTGTGGCTCCCCGCTGGCGTTGGTCCTCTGGTTGCTCCTTAGCAACCACTGCCTTTATTGCCTGAAGACATTTTTTCATGGCATCAAATTCTTTCTTTCCTCAAATTGCAGACAAGGAAGAATCACCTGAAGTAGGAGAATCCTTGTTGTTGAAAAGGGTATTGCTTAAGGCAGAGAAAGAGACAGGAGAACCAGCTTAGAGAAAGAGTGTATTTAGAACAAAATGCAAGTCCAAGGGAAAATGCTGCAAAGTGATAATTGATAGTGGAAGCATTGATAACCTTATTTCTACAGAAATGGTGCTCAAGTTAGGAGTAGTGAAAACAACACACCATACTCCTTACAAAGTATCATGGTTGCAAAAAAGACATCAGCTTATTGTGACATAAGAATGCAAGGTAGAGATCCATATTGGTACTTATAAGGATGTGGTATTGTGTGATGTAATGCCAATGGATGTATGCCATGTATTTTTGGGAAGAACTTGGCAATTTGATCAGAAAGCTTTTCATGATGGGAGAAGAAATACTTACACTTTGGATAAGAATGGAAATAAACACACACTACTGCCATTGAAGGATGAAGCAGACAAAGAAGTGCCTGGAAACAATTTTATGTTGATGAGTGGGAAATAATTGTTGCAAAAAGTCAAGAAGGATGAACAAATGTATTTTTCTTTCATAGGGAGACCTAAGGTAATTTTAACTTCCACAAACTTAGATGATTTACCTGAAGAAATCAAAACTTTGTTGAATGATTGTGCTGATATTATTGTGGATGAGCTACCAAATGCATTACCACCAATTAGGAGTATTAGTCATCACATTGATCTAATACTTAGAGCAAGTTTTCCAAACAAAGTAGCATATAGATTAACACCTCAAGAGAATGCAAAAGTTGGAAGATAAGTGCAAGAACTGATGGATAAGGGATTGATCAGAGAGATTTTTAGTCCATGTTGTAGAAATTCTCACTGTAGATTAAACTGATTATGCAATGTACTAAAGAAAAATACTTAATCTACTTCTACAATCAAACTTGCGAAAGCTTAATTGATTTTGAGTAAGATCAAACAGAACACATATAACAGAGAAGAAGAATCATTCACACATGAAACACAAAAGAATACTCTGGGGAAAGCCTCAACTAAAAAACCCACTATCTGTATTATCATACAAGCGGAAATATCTCAGGGTTACACAAAGCTTTAGCTCTCAATCTATCCAGCTCTTAGTACAATCCCTCACTACTACTCATAGACATAATAGACAACACATATGCCTTCTCCTCTGTCTCCCAAGCCTCCTATTTCCTTGCACAGTTTCTCCTGGGTCCTCCAGTTGTAACCTGTGTGATTCTCAACTCACACACATCTCTGACCTCTGTAGTAACTGCGCAATCCTCAAGGAATGAATTCCTTCTGCATGCAAGAGATATTCTCATAGGAATATTCTAGCAACTGTTAGTACATTATCCTTGCTTTTAATCTCAACTGGGTCTTTTTCTGAACTGACATGCATGAGTTATTTATGAGAGAATATTCAGTTATCTAGAGAACACTAGTTGTATGCATGCATGCATTAACTGACTGAACTCACAATTAGTTCCACAAATTGTTTGGAACTAATTTAACTAGACTTAACTCAGTTAACTTAGCTAACTATTTACAACTCAAATACAACTCATCTTGATCTCCTTAATTAAGGGATAATTTTTGCATGTATTCACAAAGAATTCATATTTGAATTTCACCAACTAATTAACTCAATATGAATTAATTAATTATTTTTCAAATAGCTGGTGAAACTAAATTCGAATTTTAATTCTCAATTTTAATTCAAGGACAAATTAAAATTGGAATATATCCTGAAATGCTATCTATAGTAATGCTATTTTGAGCATTTATATTTTTAGCATTCCTTGTTGTTATTTTCAACACTCCCTCTCAACAAGAAAGGGATTATTTTCCACCCCGATCATGTCTCTGTGGAACTCAAATTTACACTTTGACAATGCCTTAGTCAAAATGTCAGCATCTTGCTCCTCGGTCGAAATATACTGCAACAACATGATCCTCCTCACCACAAATTCTCTGAGATGATGATACCGAATGTCGATATGCTTGGACCTGTCATGAAATATTGGATTACCAGAGATTTTGATACAACTCTAATTAGCACAATAAGTCATGGTTAGATCCATCCTATGATAAAAAAAAAACCAACTAGAATTTTCCGCATCCAAATGGCTTCACATGCTGCCTAACTTGCAGCCATGTATTCAACCTCTGCTGAGCTAAGTGTAATTAACCTCTGTTTCCTATTGTACCAAGAAATTGAAGCTGAACCAAGGTTGAAAATTTCTCCTGATGTGCTCTTCCGATTTGATGGACTTCCTACCCAATCTGCATTTGTGAAGCCCTGTAGCTTCACTCCCTCTTATCGTATGTACCATAATCCATACTGAGATGTGCCTTTGAGGTATCTCAAAACATGCTTAGCCGCCTTCCAAAACAACTTGGTAGGCTAAACCATAGCTTGACTCAGTTGGTTCACTGCAAAGCAAAAATCTGGTCGTGTGTTCACTAAATACATCAATGAACCCATAAGCTGTCGATACAGAGTAGCCTCTACTACCTCACTTGAAGTAGCATCCTCCTTCCTCTAATTACCTGCTAGAGGAGTTTGCATGGGCTTGCACTTCTCCATGTGGAATCTCCTAAGTATCTCATTAGGATACTTGCCTTGAGACACAAACACTTCCCCATCCTTCTACCACACTTCCATGCCTAGAAAGTAGTGCATGAGTCCCATGTCTTTCATCTCGAACTCTCTTGCAAGGTCCTCCTTGCAAGACATGATCAATTGATCATCACCTGTTAATTTTAGATCATCAACATAAAGAACAATGATCAACTGCTTACCTTTCACCATGATGTGGTACAAGTTCACATCCGCTTCACTCTTTGTGAGGCCCAACTTGGTGAAGTAGTTTTCGATCCTAGTGTACCAAGCACGAGGTTCTTGCTTCAGCCTATATAAAGCTCTCTTGAGTCAGCACACATGTGACTCATGATCGAAGGTCTTAAAACCTTCCAGCTGCTCTATGTACACCTCTTCCTCAATCTGGCCATTGAGGAATGCAGTCTTCACATCCATCTGATGGATCTTCCAACCCATCTGTGTTGATAGTGCCAACATCGATCTGATAGATGAGTACCTTGCTACAGGAGAAAAAGTCCCATCGTAGTCGGTCCCCTCGACCTGTGAGAAACCATGGGCAACAAACCTTGCCTTATGTTTCTCCACACTACCATCAGCAGCATGCTTTTTACCTTGTAAAGCCAACTGGAACTCACAAATGACTTGTTCTCTGGTCTTGGAACCACATCCCAAACACTTTTTTGAACTATGGAGTCATACTCCTCCACCATAGCATCAACGCAAACTAGCTGCTACACTGCTTCCTTAAAGGAAGATGGTTTGGTCTCTAGAAATTCCCCAACAAGGGCCATGTAACTAGTGTACCGCTCAGGTGACCTCCTCTATCTGTGCTAAGAAGATGGTTCTCCCACATTCTCTCTTGCATCTGACAACAATCTATCGGCTTCTCTCATGCGCTTCTACCCATTTCTGGAAGACTCTGCATGAGTGGATGTCTGCACTCCTGAAACCTCTACATGCGGCTGCTCCACATCAGTCTGAGTCTCCTCCTCCTTAGGAACGAAAAGTTCCTCCTATGCCTGCATCTTGAGCTCCCTCTCAAGGGAAAATTGCACGATCTTCAGCTCATCGAACTTAAGACCTTTGTGAACCACTGTCCTCTTACTGGTAGGCAAATACACCTGATAGTTGTGGGGAGTATCAGTGTACCCCACAAGTATCCCCAACTCTATTGTCGACTCTAGCTTCTTCTGGGCATCCTTGGTCACATGGAAATAAACCAATGAGCCACAGATCCTGAAGTGACCCACATTTGGTCTCTTTCCAGAGAAAACTTCCTCTGGTGTCTTCATCCCAAGTATGCCATGCAGGCTTCTATTCTGCAAGTAAACTGCAGTGTTGCATGCCTCGGCCCACAAATGAAGTGGTAGGCCTTGGTCATAGAGCATCTCCCGAGCTACCCCCATAATCGTTCTGTTCTTCCTCTCAGCCACCCCATTCTTCTGTGGGTTATGAGGAGTCGTCAACTCCTGTTTAATTCATTCTGCTGCACAGAAGTCCTTAAACTCTTGAGAGACCTACTCTCCACCATTTTCGCTTCGCAAGGCCCTGATCTTCTTTCCTGATTCTTTCTCAACCAAGGGTTTGAACTCACAAAACCTTGAGAAGGTTTGATCATTCTTTTGCATGAAATAGATCCATCATTTATGAGAAAAATCATCAATGAAAATCACATAATACCTTTGTTTAGCGGTGGAGGCTATCAAGAATGGTCCACATACATCTGTATGAACTCGCTCCAAGATTACTTCAGTTCAACTGTCTCGATCATGAAAGGAAGATTTTGCATACTTAACCAAGGTACAACTTTTGCATGTGTCCACTTACTCAAGTTTACTGTTGGGAAGTCCTGTAGAAACCTATTGCATTATCTTCAAGGCCCCATGGTGCAAGTGGCCCAACCTTTTATGCCATAACTCACCAATATCTTGGCTTTGCACCAATTCTGCTCTGGAACTCAATGCAGCACAATCATCTACCTCTAGCTTGTAGAGATTCTTAACTCGAATCCCAATCCTCTTGGTCTGACCCATGGCTATGTGTTATGAAACCAACTTAAGAAAAGATAGAAAAGATAGATCAACACCTTAGAATTCAGCCTCTTCAAGGGGGAAACCTCCTCTACATTACATAAATGAATAATTCTTCGATGATTCAAATGACAAAACCTCCTTTCTATATATAGGAGTCTAAGGAGTCACAATATAACCTAGCCGACCTAACAATAATAATATAAAGCCACAAATAACAATAGAGGGATTCTATGGGGCACAGTAATAACAATATGGGCACAATAGGGGCACAACAATATTAATAAGGGGTACAAATACAATAGTAATGGGGTAATCCACTAGTATTATAGGGACCCAACACTATGCGTCTCAGGGAATGCCTTTCTTTACTGAAGACTACATCATAGCCTTTCCTTCCAACATTGCGACCGATACCAAGTTTTTCTTCAGTCCAAGCATACTTTACATTAGTCAGGGTGAGAGGAGCTTCATGCTCCCTTTGAAACACAACCGTACCTTCACCTGAAACACAGTAATTTCCATCATCACCCATCTCGATGTGCATCTGGAGGTATTTCTCCTCCAAGGTATTGAATAAACTCTTATCGACGGTCATGTGGAATGAGGCTCCACTTTCCAGGTTCCCAACACAACCCACCATCGATGAAACCATGTGAATGATGAGGGTAAAATCCAATTCGAACTGTGAGGCCAGTGCCTCACCATCTGATCCTTTCGAGGATCCCTTCTTGGATTTCTTCAATGGACAATTAGTTGCATAATGGCCCACCTCATGACAATTAAAGCATCTCACTTTAGATTTGTCAAGCTTCTTCCCACCATGGGAAGAACTTGATTTGGAATGGGAAGCCTTCCCTTTCCCTTTCCACGCCTTACTTGCTAAGGCTATATTTTCTTCATCATCATGCTTAGATGAAGAACCATCTTTGTTGCTTCTCCTAATCTCCTCCTGCATCAGATTCGACCATAGTCGTTCTCGATCTAGCAGTTTCTCTCTTCCATTCACTGAGTCTTGGTAGCTATGCCAGCTCTTAGGAAGACCGACGAGAGCAAGACTCACCATATCATCATCATCTATCGTGATTCCTACACTTCCAAGCTCATCTCTGCAGGTGGTGACCTTGTTCAGATATATAGAGATCATGTCGCCCTCTTCACACTTGATTTTCTGAAGCTTGTCCTTCAGTGCCAGCTTCCTTTGGTCATTGTTGTTCTGATATAGGTCCTTCAATGTCTTCCACATTGAAAATGGAGTCTCCTTCCCATGGAGACTTGAGACAATATGGTCTCAAACTCCCTCCAAAAGAATCTTCCTTGCTCTCGCCACACATTTCTTCCATTCCTCTAATTCTTGGGCATTAGCTGCTGCTGGCTTGGGGACTTCTTGATCAATGAAGTCCTTCAAACCATTGTCCTCTAATACCGCTTCCATGTGATCCTTCCATGCTATGTAACTTGAGTTGCCATCTAGGGCATACTCGAGTCTCAAGCCAATGAACACCATTGGTGAACTTTGAGATGTGATAAGAAATTGATTTTGTACCTGCAATCAAGAACTTCAAACTTCGAACTTCTCCCTTCTTTGTATATTGTTCTCCACTTTGATCACTTTTGCTCCGATACCATGTAGAAATTCTCACTGTAGATTAAACTGATTATGCAATGTACTAAAGAAAAATACTTAATCTACTTCTACAATCAAACTTGCAGAAGCTTAATCGATTTTGAGTAAGATCAAACAGAACACATATAACAGACAAGAAGAATCATTCACACATGAAACACAGAAGAATACTCTAGGGAAAGCCTCAGCTAAAAACCCCACTATCTGTATTATCATACAAGTGGAAATATCTCAGGATTACACAAAGCTTTAGCTCTCAAGCTATCCAGCTCTCAGTACAATCCCTCACTACTGCTCATAATAGAATAGACAAAACATATTCCTTATCCTCTGTCCTCCAAGCCTCCTATTTCCTTGCGTAGTTTCTCCTGGGTCCTCCAACTGTAACCTGTGTGATTCTCACCTCACACACTACTCTGACCTTTATAGTAATTGCGTAATCCTCAAGGAATAAATTCCTTCTGCATGCAAGAGATATTCTCATGGGAATATTCTAGCAACTAATAGTAAATTGTCCCTGCCTTTAATCTCAACTGGGTCTTTGTCTGAACTGACATGCATGAGTTATTTATGAGAGAATATTCAATTATCTAGAGAACACTAGTTGCATGCATGCATGCATTAACTGACTAAACTCACAATTAGTTCCACAAACTGTTTGGAACTAATTTAACTGGACTTAACTCAGTGAACTGAGCTGACTAATTACAACTCAAATACAACTCATCCTTATCTCCTTAATTAAGGGATAAATGTTGCATGTCTTCACAAAGACTTCATGTTTGAATTTCACCAACTAATTAACTAAAGATGAATTAATTAATTATTTTTCAAACAACTGGTGAGACTAAATTCGAATTTTAATTCAAGGACAGATTTAAATTGGAATATATCCTGAAATGCTATCTATAACAATGCTATTTTTAGAATTTCTTGTTTCTATTTTGAACACGTGTTGTACCAATAATACTCAGTCCAAATAAAGGTGGTGAATGGCGTATGTGTACAGATTCCAGAGCCATAAACAAGATTACTATCAGGTATAGATTTCTGTTACCATGCATGGATGATTTGATGGATTGTTTAAGTGGGTCAAGGTATTTTACTAAGGTAGATCTAAAGAGTGGATATCATCAAATAAGGATTAGAGAGGGAGATGAATGGAAGACTGTATTTAAAACAAATAGTGGGTTGTATGAATGGTTAGTGATGCCTTTTGGACTCACTAATTCACTTATCACATTCATGAGATTAATGAATGAAGTCTTGAAGGAGTATGCATGCAATTTTTTCATTGTTTACTTTGATGATATTTTAGTTTTCAGCAGAAGCAAAGAACATTTGGAGCATATTAAGTTAGTTTTAAGAAATCTGCGGAAAGAGAAACTGTTGATAAATCTGAAGAAATGTAGTTTCATGAAAGAAGAATTAATCTATTTGGGAATTGTAGTTTCTAAAGAAGGTTTGAAAATGGATCCAGAGAAAGTCCAAGAAATTTGGAACTGGCCTACTCCAAGAAACATATTTGAGGTAAGAAGCTTCCATGGTCTTGCAAGTTTTTATAGAAAATTTATCAGAGGTTTTAGTCATATTTGTGCACCAATTATTGAAACAATCAAAGAGATTAATCAACCATTCAAGTGGACAAAAGCAATAGACAAAGATTTTAAGTTGCTAAAGAAGAAAATCACAGAGAAACCAGTTTTAGCTTTACCTGATTTTGGAAAAATATTCCAAGTTGAAACTGATGCTAGTGGAATTGCAATTGGAGCAGTTTTGAGTCAGGAACAAAGACCAATAGCCTAATTTAGTGAGAAACTAAATGAAGCTAAGAAGAAGTATTCTTCTTATGATAAAGAATTTTATGCTATTCTGCAAGTTAAAAAATCGGAGACATTATTTGCTACCAAAAGAGTTTGTATTTTATTCTGACAATCATGCATTACAGTTCATAAAAAACCAGCCAAAATTAAACCAGAAACAAGCCAAGTGGGTAGAGTTTGTACAGAGTTTTAATTTTGTGATAAAATACACAAGTGGCAAGTTGAACAAAGTTATTGATGCTCCAAGTAGAGTAAATTTCATTTTGCAAGACTTAAGAGTTGGTGTTGTAGGATTTGAAGAAATGGCTGATATGTATAAAGATACTGCAGAATTTAATGATATTTATGCAGTTGTACAAAACCCAGTAGTTCATAATAGAAGCCAGTGGTTAGATTATCTTATCCAGGGAGGTTTATTGTTTAAAGGTAACAAATTGTGCATTCCCAAATGTTCTATGAGGGAAAACATAATCAAGGAGAAACACAGTGGAGGATTATCTGGTCACTTTGGGCAAGACAAAACCTTTGCTCAAGTAAATTCTTTTTACTATTGGCCAAAGATACAAACTGATGTTAAGAAATTTTTTGAGAAGTGCAGGGTATGTCAACACGCTGAGGGGGGAAGCCAAAATACAAGATTGTACTAGCCATTGCCAATACCAAACCAACCATGGGATGCAGTTAATATGGATTTTGTTTTGGGGTTACCTAGAACTCAAAGAGGGAATGATTCCATCTATATTGTGGTAGATAGATTTCCAAAATGGCACATATCATTGCATGTAAAAATACTAGTGATGCAACACATATTGCTAATCTGTTTTTTTTCTTTAGAAGTTGTAAGGTTACATGGATTTCCTGTAAGTATTGTATCTGATAGGGATACAAATTTTGTTGGGAATTTCTGGAGAACTCTTTGGAAGAAAATAGGTGCTAACCTTAGTTTCAGTTCAACATACCATCCTTAAACAGATGGACAGACAGAAGTGGTAAACAGAAGCTTGCGAAACATATTGAGAAGTTTAGTGTACCAAAATCCTAAGCAGTGGGATTTAGCACTTGCTCAAGCTGAGTTTGCTTATACCGACACTCCAAACTGAAGTACTGGGATGAGTCCATTTCAGATTGTTTTTGGAATGAATCCAAGAGGTGTGTATGAACTCATAAATTTGGGTAAACAGGAGACAAGAAGTGCAAAAGCTGAAGAGTTTGTAGAGCAGATGCAGAGACCACAAGAAGATGTCAAAGACAAATTGCAGGAAAGCAGTGGCAAATACAAACATAGAGCTGATATGAAGAGGAGAGAAAAATAATTCCAAGTGGGAGATCTAGTGATGGTATGCTTGAGAAAGGAAAGATTTCTTGTTGGGACTTACAATAAACTAAAGATGAAAAAGATAGGAACATGCAGAATTGTGAGGAAGTTTTCAACTAATGCTTATGAAATTGAATTGTCAGAAGGAATTGGAATATCACCTATCTTTAATGTTGCAGATTTGTATCCATACAAAGAAACAGAGACAAAGCTACAAAAAGAACCTACAGAAGATGAAGTTCAAACTTTAAACTGGGAAGAACAAATGCCAAAGACAACCAAGAAAGAGGTGGAAGCTGTTTTGGAGAAAAGAGGATCCAAAAGAACCAGAGGATAAGTTTATTTTCAGTATCTAGTCAAATGGAGGGGACAATCAGTGGAGGATGCTAGTTGGTTGACAACAACAGAGTTGCAGAAGTATGGAGTAAACCCTGAAAGTCTGAGGGCTGATTATTTTCTTCCTCGGGAGTCTGATGCAGGAGCATCCTGACTTAGCCAACAATGTGATTGTATGTTCACATGTTGTGGCTAACAAGAGATGAATTTCATTGACCTGAGGGATCAAAAGTCAGTTTTAGTAGAGAGGGTTAGATCTCTCGAATTAATCTTTATCTCAATTATTGTAATAATTAGAATATTGTGTTATCTTTAGAATAAGAGATAAGTTGTTAGTATAGGTGTGTAATAGAGCTTGAGAATAGAGATTTAATTGTTAGATTGATTAAAATAGGGATCAAGTTGTTAATGCAGTTAGGATAGGATTCGATTCATAAAAGAGAAAAAGAATGTAATGATAGAGATTAGATGATTGAGAATCGAGTGAGTGAGTGAGTGTTTGTGTGACAGAGATAGGGTTTGAGATTGAACAGAGGCCAGACAAACTATTATAATCGAGCCAAGAGGGCCAAGACTCTGTAATTTACATTATGTTGAATAAATGATTAAGTTTGGTGTAGCATGTTAATCCTGGTGCAGAAGTTCATTTGTATATGTGTATCGGCATTATGGACTTAATTGGGTATTTTCCCCTGTTTTAACACTTTATTTATAAATCACGGTCAATTAGTGTTAAAGGTTAATATTGTGGTTGAGCACTAAACCTTTCCGTAAAGCGCCTTTATTAAAATTATGCATTAAGCACGTGGGTTGTATTTGATAAGCGAGAAGCGGTATCTTGCATGCTCGAAAGGAGGCAAATGGTATTATTCCAAGTTCGCGCGATTAACCTTAGCGGCCGACACGTAGTTGAGGAAAACCACTTTTCTCGCGCGCTCTTGATTTGATATCGGCTGTGCAAGAATCCATGCGAGATTGCATGACCACCGTTTGATTGGACAGGTCAATTCGATGGTGGAGATTGTCTGACTATTTTATGAGCAGACGACGCGATATCCATTGGATCTGGGGAAGTGAGATCAACGGTGCAGATTGAAGCGCTCGGTCTGTGGGAAAGTCAAGGTGGGACCGTTGGTGATTGTAGGAATTTACAGGGTAAGTTCCTCATACAGAATACCAAAAGGACACCGCTCACAAACAGATCACAGATCAATACACCAGTATTTTGACGTGGTTAAAACCCTCAGAGAGGGAAACAGTCCACGGCCTGCGCCAACGTGGCTACTACAGGCAATTTATTAATAAAAGAATGAAAATTTACATAAGCTTCTCTCATGCACGGTTAACCTACAAATGACCCTCCATGCGCTTTAAATAGAATTCATGGACCAAGCGGGTGTCAAGCCACGGATCAAGTGTCGGTAATACCGAGGAGAGAATGAACCGTCGGATCACTACATATCGTGACCGTCGGATTGTAAGTTACAAAATGTACAACGGTAAAGAAACACACTTTACCTAACTCTATACCTAACTCTATACTAGACCAAGTTGAACTTAACTATTTCCTATGTGTCGGAATATCCTAACATCCCCCCTTAAGAACAACTTGGGATAGGATTGAAGGATTTACAAATATGACACAATAGGAGAAGGAAGGAGGCACTAGAGCCTATCCCCCCTTAGTGACAACTTCCTGAACTCCAAGCATATATCGAAGTTTAGTGAACTTCGCCTCTGTGAGAGCCTTTGTGAAGATGTCTGCAACCTGATCATCTGTTGAACAATATTGCACTTCAAGAACATGGTCATGAATGAGCTTTCTGATGAAGTGCATGTGAAGTTCAATGTGTTTGCTGCGCTGATGCTGAACTGGATCTTTGCAAAGCTGAATGGCACTTTGATTATCACACCAAAGTGTAGTCGGATGCTGCTGCTCAAAGCCAATTCTGATAGGATCTGACGAAGCCACAAGGCTTCCTTACTAGCTTCCACGGCACCACGATACTCTGCTTCTGCTGACGAAAGAGAAATGGCAGCCTGTTTCTTACAAGCCCATGTAATAGGTCCTGAACAAAGAGTGAAGACATAACCGGCAGTAGACTTCCGATCATCAGGGTCACCAGCCCAATCAGAATCAGTGAAACCAACTAATAGAGGAGCTGCTTTGGCACTGTAATGAATCCCAAACTGTATTGTACCTCGAACATAACGAAGTATTCTTTTAGCTGCTTTCCAATGACTTTCACGGGGGTTTTGCATAAAACGAGCAACAAGGCCAACAGCAAAGGAAAGGTCAGGACGAGTATGGGTTAAATACAAGAGTTTTCCTACAAGTTGACGGTATAAGGTAGCATCAACTTCAGGAGAAGTACAAGAGACTGAAAATTTGACTCCAGACTGAAAGGGAGAAGGAGTTGGCTTACAATCTTCCATGTGAAAATGACGAAGAATATCACAAGCATACTTGGACTGGGAAAGGGAAATACCCTCCTTGGATTGCAGACTTGAAGACCGAGAAAATAGTGTAAGTGTCCTAAGTCTGTCATTTCAAATTTCTTTTTAAGGCTGGACTTCACATGGTTTATAAGGTTGGGATCACTACCAGTAAGAATAAGATCATCAACATAAAGAACAAGGATGATAAGAGAGTTGCCCACTTTCTTGGTGTAGACAGTATTGTCAGAATAACACCTAGAAAAGCCAGATTCTAAAAGAAAGCTATCCATTTTGGCATACCAAGCCCGAGGAGCTTGCTTGAGACCATAAAGAGATTTCTTAAGTCGACATACAAGGCTGGAGTCTGTTTGGATGAAGCCAATGGGTTGTTCCATATAGATTTCTTCATGCAAGTCCCCATGCAAGAAGGCAGATTTAACATCCATCTGATGGACTTCCCATTTTAAAGAGGCAGCAAGGGAAAAACAAGGCGGATAGAGTTCATTTTGGCAACAGGGGAGAAGGTTTCAGTGTAGTCAATGCCTTCAACCTGTGAAAAGCCCTTAGCAACAAGACGAGCTTTATGTTTATCAACTTTCCCATCTGGTCCATACTTGGTTCTGTAAACCCATTTACATCTAACAAGTTTGCGTCCCTTTGGTAGAGGAACAAGATCCCATGTATCATTTGCCAACAATGAATGATATTCTTCATTCATAGCTGCTTCCCAATGTGGATGGCCTGAAGCTTCTGCAAAAGTGTAAGGATCATGATTTACTGGAGCTTGAGCCAGTAAAGAAGAGGCTCTTTCAAACTGAGAACGTGTACGTCGCTGATCTGTAGGATCACCGGCAAGATCACCTGCTGCATCCCGAGTAGCACGGACCCATCTTGGAAGTTGAGGATCCTGAGAAGGTGGGGGAGGATTGTCATCCTCACTTTCATCATCTGAAGAAGAAATGTTTTCAAAAGTAGAAGAGATAGGAAGAAGTGGCACATCCACCGGACTAGGCTCGCAGGCCGATTTATTTTCATCAAATTTTACATCTCTTCTAATGATAACATTTTTGGACTTAAATGGAATAAGTCTATAACCTTTACATCTTCAGAATATCCAACAAAAGTACATTTCTCACTCTTAGGTTCTAAAGCTTTATGCTTTTCATCTGGAATATGGGCCCATGCTTCACTTCCAAAAATACGAAAGTGACTTACATCTGGTTTAATGGAACTCCAAGCTTCTTCTGGAGTGATATTCTTTAGAACCTTAGTAGGAGTGCGATTTATTATATAATTTGCACAATTATTTGCTTCAGCCCAAAAACTAAGACTGAGTCCTTTAGATTGCAGCATACAATTAGCCATTTCCTTTAAGGTGTGATTTTTCCTTTCAGCTACACCATTTTGTTGTGGAGTGTATGGAACAGTATGTTGCATTTGAATTCCGTTTTCGGTGCAAAAGTTGATGAATGTGTTTTTAAGATATTCTCCACCATTATCAGTTCTTAGCTTAAGAATTTGATGTCCAGATTGTTTTTCAACAAAGGCTTTGAAGGCCAAAAATGTGTTAAATACTTCGCTCTTGAGTTTTAAGAAGTATACCCAGGTGCGTCTGGAGAAATCATCAATGAAAGTTAAGAAATACTTGCAGCCAGAGAATGAAGCAACAAGAAGTGGACCACATAAATCACTGTGCACAAGCTGTAAAGGGGCTGAGGC